>JAKTSB010000014.1:0-178806 GCA_030579975.1 Blastobotrys buckinghamii (nom. inval.)
ACAAAAAACAAAAAAAAAAAAAAAAACAAAAAAAAAAACAAAAAAAAAAAAAAAAAAAAAAAAAAAAAAAAAAAAACCCATATTGTACTGCAATGCTTAAAATATCTATTGCAGTAAGAATACAATTGCAACTTAAGCTGATCTAATTGGACATTACATATATAGATTGCCTTTAATTAAGTTTATCGATGTTGGTGCTCTGAGTGTAACCGTTCATACATAGAAGGCTGAAGGCTTGGAACTTTATATATGCATCTGTATGCCTTAATTATTGAATTTCTATACGTATAATAGAAAAAGATATTGTTCTTTAAGACAAAAAGAATATCAAAATCTAACCGATATCTTTTCTTTTATTTTAAAATTAGCTTGCCATTCGCAATCTACTTTTTCCTTTATATAAATACTTTCTTGTTTCCCTGTTTTTAAAAAGTTGATTAATATTTTAGCTTTTCAAACTTTAACGTCTCTTTATTTTTTCTTTGATACAATAATAATCAATCAATAATAATAATAATAATAATAATAATAATAATAATAATATGAGTAACGTTAAAGCGTTCGACACGTCCATTGGTACAAACTTTACTAACGATGCATGCCCCAACTTTTTCAAAGAATTTACTTCAAATGATACTTTCAATGATTGCTCACCAATGTCATTTTATTTGCAGAATTCTCAATCATATATAAAACAGGTTAGAAAAGGACTAGAATCAACAGAGAAAATTATAGGGAAAAGTTGTAAAGTTGATTTTATAAAATGTCGTAAAGTAATGAAAGAATTGAATTCTCAATTAATGAAGCACTGTAAAAAAGATTATCAACAAAGAAATCCTTTAGTCGAACAAGCCAAAAATGATTTTATATCTTACTCAATGATACATGAGATCTTATGTTTGAAAATTAATAAACCGTTAGCATCAAATTTAACATCAAGTTCAACTGATAGTCAGCCCAAATATTGTTACACTCAGGCATTATTCGGTGATGATGCGGTCAACACACTGGATGCATATTTATATACATTACCTTATGGACAACAATTTCCAGGTGTCGATGGTGAAGATAATTCTGTATTTTATACATCAAATGGTACAGAAATGATTACAACTTGTAGCAAATGCACAGAAAATGTTATGAAAATTTATAGATCATATACATCAAATGATGATTTACCAATTGTTAACACATACACAAAGGCGGCCAAAAAAATCAATAAAGATTGCAAAAAGGATTTAGTTGAAGTTACAATGAATGATAGTATGTCAAATAAGCCACGACAATCAGAAACAAATGGTTCATTAAGTATACGAAGATCAAGGCCTCGAAAAGCCATGACATTTATTTTAGTTGTCTTCTCCATTCAATTTTTGTTTGCATTGTTTTATTGATATTTTTTTTTTTTTTTTTCAATAGAAAACCACTATCGTTCTTTTTTACTAACATTCATTCATCCTATTTAATAAAACTGTATATATATACATATTATTCTCTTTGCATGTCGATTTGATTTTTTTTTTATTTAATCAATTTAACGAACTATTTATTTCTTTTCTTAATATATGATACAGTAATAATATCTTTATTGATAAAAATAATTATACATGTTTCGCTTAATGGGATAATATTATTATTATTGCGAACCTAAATTCTATTGGCTTAAATTGAACCCTGCAACTTTCTTGGTAAGTCGTTGTCAAAATCGTGATAAAACTTTAATACTTTTTCGAAAATTGAATGAGTACGTGTAAATTATTATTAATTCTTTTTTTTGAAATTGAAGACTTGCAGGTGTCAAAAGAAAAAATTTATTACCATTGTTACCCGAATAAAATGTTTAGGCTTGTTTAAACCTAAATTTGGAAAAATGCGGGTCCAGCTACAATGCCGCAAAACGACATGTTTTTATGCAAATTAAATTTCCATGGAGCGCAGCAACATCCAATATCGATTTTGGTTACAAGTTTTTTCACCCCATAACCATCCATATTAAACTGACTGCCATGGTGCTAATGGCTTTAGAATTATCGATCGTGTTTGAGTGGCCAAGGCTTCGCGGGTGGAACTTTTTTTATTTTTATACAGGACTTTATGTCAAAAAAGCTTCAGTTGTTAAAAAGTTTGGTCGCGAATCCCGCTCACGGTAGATAATGTCGATCTTCGGAATACGGGGCGAAAGCCGAAAAGCTTTTAATTGCCATCGAAATTGAATTGCACCTGCCATGGTAACAAACCGATATAATTATTACTGCTCAAATTTATTCCATTCATATATCCATATCCTATATCCATATCCTTGCCCCTCATGGATCAGGATATTGAAATATATGCATGATTACCATGGCAGCGTATGAGGCAAATCTACTATCGGTATCTTATGGGAAGATGTTACCTGAGGTGCTGAATTGCCATGGAATTTTGGTACTCTTATGGGGACCCTATAGATCGCGTAGAATTATACTTTGCTTTGTTTCTCCAATCAGCTACAGCCTTTTAAGTAAATAAGCAAGGGTATATACTCTATATCATATTGGACTCTATTAGATAGCAGTGAACGGTTCATAAGTCAAGCTTTATATTGGGTAAAAATTAGTAGAATTTATTGTAAGGTATCGCGTCTGTTTGTTTCGCGTGTTTGCTTCGCAGAGTGTCAGTACTTTGAGACCTTAAAATTCCTCTTAAGATATCATCAATACACTTCACGAAAAGTAATGATTAATACTTCAAAATAAGAAAAAAAATCTGTCCAGTTCAATTAAGTTGATATTTTTAAGTATAAAAAATCTATTGTAGAAATTTGCTCTATGCCCACGCACTACCATATTAATTCCATTAAAACTTCGGCCGGACCCACTTGTTTAATATTTACTCCTCTAAGCCGCAAGAGTTGCGGCGTGATATTTCAAGGTCTGTAATTTCCCAACTCATATATATACAACGCACGTATGAAATAAAATAAACAAACAAACAAAAAACATAAAACTTAAGGCTCAGCTTCATAATAATCATAACGACACACGCAAAGTTTAATTCGCTTATGTGTATATCCATCATAACACAGAAAAATTTTAGTAACTATTTATATCTTTTACAGAAAAAATACATCTGTTAATTACTATCAAGATTTAGCTCATTAAACTGAAAAAAAATATGGCCAAACCAAAACCAAGAAAAAAAATTCCAACTAATAAACCTACAGCTAAGCCACCACAAAATGTTGCAAGTTCAATAAAATCGATAAATAAACTTAAAAAGACTAGAACTGAAAATGAAGAGAATCTTACAGCCCAATCACTTCTAACTAAATTATCAAAACGTTTTAAGAATTTATACCCAGATAGCGTACAAGAACAGTTAGATTTGCCAGAGCCTGAAAATGTTTTAGCACAAGGGTTGAAGGTCGATCGAAATTTAAGATTGATTCCGCAATCATTAGATAATGATGATAGTTATTTATTAATGATGGATTGGATTTTAATTAGAAGTTCACCAGTTTTGTCAAATTTCGTAAATACTGAAGATTACAAAATTGCAGATAGCACTCAATTTTCAAAACCATTCAAGTTTTTAACAATTAAAGATGATACTTTGGAACCATTTAAAACTGAACTTTGGCCATCTTATAACTATATTACAAGTTATGCTAGGTTTAAAGACTTTTTTAGAAGATTGGAAGATTCTTCATCAGCTAAAAATATCATTAAATCAAAATTGTACAATATCGCTAAAAACGAAACAGAAAATTCACCAGAAAATTTAAAGAATAATACTATCAATGTCAATTCAGTGATGTCCTTGTTTAAATTAATACAATCTACTCTTCCGGCTTCTAACCAGGTGAGTATAAGTACACAAGATAATCAACTAATGATGAACTTGGGTTCTGGTGAAGATCAAATCTATTTACTAAACGGCAAATCAATTTATGCACATCATAAAACTCTAGGTAGAAAATTGTACTGTTTAATAGTAAACTGTGTTGAGCAAAAGGGTCAAGCTATTGGTGCAGAATTTTTAAGGCTGAAACATGTAAAACTGTTAAATTTATATTATAATACAGAATATGAAAATAAATTACAGATTTATATCGACAACATCGAGAATTTTAATTTTATGGACCCCAAAGTGTTCACAAAAGAATTGCATCGAATATTACATTATAACGTTGCATTAAATATTCCTTATTTATGCTTACTTGGAAAAGATAGTATGGTATTTTTAGATTTATCAGGAAATATTGGCCAATCGGAGATTGACGAGGAACTTTGTTTGAACAATTGTGTATTTAACGATTTTGTGAGGTTTGATAAATCGTTACCAATCTATGCTGCCTTTTTATGGTTTATTAGCTATTCATATTTTAATGTTGATTATGAAAATTATAAAAATGGTGAAGAAAGTATTGAAAATTTTAGTAAGATTGGTTTGAAATCAGAGGATAACTGCGATAATGAACGTGCATATTTGGAATATAATAGCATGATGATAGATGGAAAATCAGGTTATAACTTTTTAGAACTTGAAAAGTATGTTATCGAGATTGTTAAAGTTGAAGCTAATTCAATCTACCAAATTTTGAGTGTTACATTAAAAGAATATAAAAAGATATTTCCAGATTCAAAATTACAACTAAAAAATTTATCAAAGGCTGAAAGAATCATGTTGTATGTTTTTGATGATAGGTATTATCTAAATAAACAAGAAAGTATCATTAAAAAAATTGGTTGTGTTGGAGCTGATAAAACTGGATGTTTTATTACTGGTGTTATGGATATATTAGCTATGGCAATGGATGAAGATTTAATCCCAGAATTACAATTAGTAGGATACTATAAACCACTAGATATGGGTTTATTAGCTCCTGGTCATAAAAAAGATTTCAGTGGTATTATATTGGCATCTTTGGATATAAGAAATAATATAATAGATGACAAAAATTTGCAAAAATATTTAGATTATAATCTAAAATGGTTGAAATTTGCTTGTAATAGTTTTACTCCATTATTGCCTATGGTAGGTACAATGGCCAAAACGTTTGATGGTACATATTGCAGTTGGGACTTTGCTCATATACTATTTGAAAATGCTTTATAGTAAATAAATGTTATAATGTTTTAATTTATAGGATTATTTATATATATATATATTGAGCCGCACGTAGTTTCGAAAAAAAAATAACATAAATAAATAAATAAACGCTCAGGATCCAATTGAAATATTATTCTTTACCATTACAACCCTCACATAATAAAATTATAAGGATATGAGAAATATATTGATTACATTTTTAATTACGATAGTATATGGACATCGTTTTGAAGTATTTTCACAAGCGTTACCAAATTTGTTGGTTCCATCTAACGATTATGGAGTATTAGAACATTATTTAGAATTTATTGCTATTGCTGGTTGTATTAGAAATAAGAATCAAGTTGCACCAAGCGAATATACTGAATTTACTGCTCAAAATAACAATGAATATAATAATATCAATAATGGTACCTTCACAAATACTACTACAACAATAAAATATAAAGAAAATGAAGATTATATCTTTCCAGCATCCGAAACTATTAACAAACCAAAATGTAAAATGTTTTGTGAAAATTTCCCAAAAATGGAAATTTTGCATACTTGGATTGATAATAATCCTGTTATTGGTACTACTTGGGGTATGATTGCAGTAGATCATCAATCTGAAAGAGTTATTTTAATTGCGAGAGGGTTCATGAGATATGGTAAATATTCACAATTAAATCATGATCCAGTTGAATTAATTATTCCAGAATATAGTAAACAGTCAGTTTGTAATGATCCAGATTGCAAAGTTGATAAAGTTATGTTTGATGCTTATAACCAAGTTTGGTCAATTGTTCGACAACCATTATCGGATGCTATTAAAAAAAACCCCCAATATTCATTATTTATCGCTGGTCATAATGTTGGTGGTGGTATTTCACAATTAATTGCAATTACATTAAAATTATTAAATTTTCATCCTTTATTAGTTACTGTTGGTCAGCCAGCTATTGGTACTGCTAGTTTCGTCGAATGGCATGATAAATTATTTAATGTTGGTGGTCCAATTGTTTATCCAAAACGAAATGAACGAGGCCATTATGTGCCAACAAAGAGAGAAGTCATTCAGGTTACAAGTTTAGATCATCAATTTCATAGTATTGAATATTTTGGTAGTGAAAAATGGCCATCAAAGGCTGTTAGCTTCTTAAATTTACATCAATATAGACATACAGGTGGAAGAATTGGATTGAGAAGTGATGAATTAGGTTGGCCAGCTGCTTATTATTTGGATAATTTTTTTTCAACTAGTTTACAGACTCAAGATTTATTTTATAAAGAACAAGCTGATTTAATACCAGAAGACGGATTAGTTCCACCAATTCCAATACCAAATAAAGAAGGTGTCCCAGATGCTAGAAAACAAGATAAACATGTTCATTATCAAAAATATCCAGTTTATGATCCTTTTAGATATATGTATCCATCTGCATGGTATTCAATCCCAATGTATTGTGAAAGCAATGATTTGGAAGAATATGCTATTGAACATGATCATTGTGAATACAATGATTGCCGGTCATTAAATGGACCATGGAATATGATCCCTGCTTTTTCTTAAAAATTGACAAACTCCCCTAAAAAAAAAAAAGAGAAAAAAAAAAAAAAAACATATACATATATATTTTCAAGTATTAGTATTAGTCTAGATATTAATTAAATTACTTTAAAAATTGCATTATTTCATCACCATCCCCATCTTTACCATTCATTGCTTTAGTTTCAGGATTCAATTCATTCCACAAATCTTCAAAGAAAGTATTTTTTGTCATCATGCTTTGTGCTTTTTCTAATGGTCGAACAACTTTAAAAGCACCAGTACCAATACCCATTGGTTGACCTAAAATAATACATTCTGAAACACCGTCAATAGAATCACTCTTCATATAAAAAGCAGCATCAAACAAATGATCAGTAGTCTTTTCGAAAGATGCTAATTGTAATACAGAATCTCTCATTTTAGCTAAACCGAATCGAGTAATACCCAGAACTTCACCTTTGAAAGTCATAACATCACCCAGCAATTGGAAATGACGAGGATCGACAGACATACCGTGAGAACTCATTGTAGTATCGATTTCGTTAATAATACTAGCTCTTGCAGCTTCAATACCCAAAACTTCATAATTTTCTAAAACATGATTGGTAGTTGTTGCCCAACCAACAATCCCATCTGTGGTCATAACATCTTTTAATCCATACCCTTCAACTAATAATTCTTTTTTATTATCTTTTTCTTTAATATTAATAACAGCTCTAGCAATATTTGGGAAACCTTTAACAACAACATTTGGTAGTGCTCTTCTTAACATTTGAGATCTATAATACATTTCATTTTCAATGGCAGTAGCATTCTTACCAGTACCAGGAGATTGAGGAATAACAGCAACTTGAATCTTATCCTCACCAACAATTCTAACATCACCAGTATTAATTTTTAATTTTGGTGCTTTACAAATAGCTGCAGCAATTTCATCAATTGAAATTTCCAATCTTAATCTATCAATAGTTTTCCAATCAATCTTCATACCAATATATGCATTATGTTCCATAAAAACATCCTCAACATATAATACAACATCTCTCAATAAAGTCTTTTCAATTCTACCTTTAATCATTCTTGCAACTCTTTCATCATCATCATTTTGTAACACCGCAGTAATAATAGGTGTACTAATAGTTTTACTTGCATTAATAATTTCTTTAATACGAGGAACCCCTAATGTAACATTCATACTTGCAACACCAGCAAAATGGAAAGTTTTCAATGTCATTTGAGTACCTGGTTCACCAATAGATTGTGCACCAATAGCACCAACTGCAGTACCTGGTTCAACTTTAGCTCTTTCGTATTTTTTCAAACATTGTCTTAAAAATTCTCTTACTAATCTTTCACTAATTTTAGCAACTTGGTCAACTGCGATTTTCTTTTCTCTTGGAATTAATTCATCAAAATCAACATCTTCATATTCTTCACCTTCTGGTTTAGACATTAATGCTAACATATTTCTTCTAGCTCGAACTTTACCTAATGCCTCAGCTCTTGAATAAACATAGTCTCGAACAGATTGATAAAATCCTCTTTGAGGATCCCATTCATCAACAAACGCATCTTCTTGATCAACTTTACCATCAGTGATTAAATTACCTAAATTATCTCTTCTTTCTAATTTATCTTCTAATGGTTTAATAATAGAATCGGCTAATTCTAAAATTTCATGTGGTTTTAACCCAGAATCATTATGATCAAAAGTTAAATTAACTGCATGATTCCATGTTTTGATAAAATTAATTGGAACACCATCACCTTCCATATCAAACGGATCTAATCCATCACCACCATAATGAAATTGAACAATGATACTTGCTGATGTTCTAACAGTATTATCATATTGTGATGATAAATCTTCTAAAGATTTCATCAATCTACGTGAAGCATAACCAGTATCTGCAGTTTTAACCGCAGTATCAACTAAACCTTCTCTACCTGAAATGGCGTGAAACAAAAATTCTGGTGGTGTTAACCCACTGAAAAAACTATTTCTAACAAAACCTTTAGCAGGAGGTGATTTAGAAAATTTAGGAAAATGTGGTAATGAACGATCTTGAAACCCATCAGGAACACGAGAACCACTAATGATTTGTTGACCGACTGCGGAAACCATTTGTGAAATATTAATTAAAGAACCTTTTGAACCACATAAACCCATAATTAATGGTGCATTAGATTTTTCCAAACCTCTTAAACAAACATCCCCCAATTCTTCTCGAACTTTGGATAAAATACCAGAGATTTTGGATTCTAGAGTTTGTTCTTCATTACAACCAGGTTGCGTTTCTAATTTCCCTTGTCTTAGCAATTCAATTAAATGATTACATTTATCATAAGCAGCTTCAACCAAATCATCCTTCTGAGCTCTTAAAGCCGCACCAGGGGTAACATCATTAATACCAATAGAAAACCCTCTATTACCTAAAAATCTTGCACACATTTTTGCCATTCTATTCATTGCAATTGCAGCATGCTCTGGGCCATAATCTCGTAAAATATTGAAAAATACAGAATGCTTTTTACCATCACCTAATGTACTTTTATCCATCGCACCACATATAACTTCAGAACCTCTAACAACTAAATAACCATCATTTGGTGACATATCAGGTGGATAACCTTTTGGAGGAGGATGGAAAGTTTTATTTTTAGCTTCTAAATTAATAACAATTGGTGATTGTTTATTTGGTTTAATTAATAATGAGAAAATTTGTTTACCAGTCCATAATTGCCTTGGCTTCCAAATTGCAGGTGGTGGAATATCAAACTGTAAATCTGCGTCACACATCATTGATAATAGCTCACAGAAGGCACCTCTATCAAAGAATGCATCCTTTTTAGAAATTAAAAAACTACCTGTAATAAAATCTTGTGTTGCAGCAATAATAGGTTCGCCAGATTGTGGAGTAATTAAATTATTCTTAACTCCCATTAATGAAATAGCTTCAGCTCTTGCTTCTTCAGTTTGAGGAACATGTAAATTCATTTCATCACCATCAAAATCTGCATTATAAGGTGTACAAACACATTCATTCAATCTAAAGGTTCTCCATGGTCGAATTTTAGCATAATGTGATAAAATTGATAATCTATGTAATGAAGGTTGACGATTAAATAAAACAATATCTCCATCTTCTAAATGTCTTTCAACAACATCACCAATTTGCAAATTATTTGCAATATCATTTTTTCTACCAAATCTTAAATTTAATCTGAAGTCAGGTTGATCACCTTTAATAACATAATTAGCACCAGGATATTGTAATGCACCGTTCATAACCAGATTTTTCATTTTTTCTTTATTATATCTTGTAACTTTTTCAGGAAAAGTTAAAATTTTTGCAACTCTGTCAGGAACTGCAACCTCATCAACTCTTAAATTTGGATCTGGTGAAATAACTGTACGACCTGAAAAATCAACACGCTTACCTGATAAATTACCTCTGAAACGACCTTGTTTACCCTTTAATCTTTGACATAACCCTCTAATTGGTTTAGGTGGTGGCATTCCCGGAGATGATGGTGTATCAGCATTAATATACACTGCTAAAGTTAATTGCATATAATCCCATAATTCCATGATATTTGGTAGCGACACACCTTTCTCTACAGCTGCACGGATTTGACAACTTGTGAAAACTACTTCAGTTAATTTAACAGTTAAATCATCTTCATTTGTTGCAGTATCTTGTTGAACTGATGGTCGAATACAAACAGGTGGAGCAGGAACATAAGTCCATAAATACATTTCTGGTCGACCTTTAGCAGGATCCATACCTAATAATTGACAATCCGATGGTAAAATTTCCCTAAATAAATTCAATACTTTTAAAGGATTCATGTCATCCATTGCTCTTTTTAAGAATTTCTCCAAGTCTGGATTTAAAGTTTTTGCATCTGCAAAACTATCATCAAATGCATCTTTTTGATCATCACCTTTTTTACTAATATATCTAAACTTATCATGAATGATTTTTAATGAACCTGCTTTTTTAACAACCCCATTCATAGAGTGACAGTGTAAACATTTTCTTTGTTTTTTACATTGATCAATAACTTTTTTCAATAAATTCATTCTTCTTAAATTATCTAACTCCGGTCGTCTTAATTCATTTAAAAACTTTCGTCTAGTTTCTTCATCTAATAAAATCCGTGAACATTCTTTACAAATACATTGTAAAATTGAAATAATTTGTTTAAAATAACCAACATGAAATACTGGTAATGCTAATTTAATATAACCAAAATGACCATTACATGTCGCCAGTTTACCATGACATGTGTCGCATTCTGAAAAATTATTACTAACACCCTATAATTTGTTAGCCATTTTTTCCTCTATTAATTAGATGTACATACCATTCTTCTATCAATCGCACCATGTGCTTTTGGAATACGACCTTGACTTAGATCATATAATTCTCTAGAAGCAACTTCAACTTCGGATGCTTTGATGATGTCCTGCGGAGACAACACACCAAAATCGATACCTTTAATGTATCTTGGTGGGTCATCTACCACACTATACTTCATTTTGTTATTCTAATCAATTCAAACTTTGAATGCTTGATTTTTCAAATGTCCAGTGAGAAGAGAAGGGTAAGCAAAAGCTTGAAAAGTAAGAAAAAAAAAATTTTGCTCATATGCTAGCGCTGGTAGTTTCTCACCTGAATGAAAATCTCTAAATTTTTCTGAGACAAAGTTTTTCAATCGATACTGTTAAAATCACTTTATGTCGATTAGTGCAGCTTGAGGAGATCGGAGTCTATTTAAGTCTGAGTAAACAACCTCCGATCCCAATTTAGCAGCTTAAAATTTCGTGTTGTAAATTTACTGATTTTAACATTTTTGGTGTCGATAGTTTTTTGATCTCACTCATTTAGACGCCACATATAATACATTAATAATGTCAACAGAAACCAGTAAAGACGAAAAAAAAACTTTAGTATCTTTAGAAGAAGACGACGAATTTGAAGATTTCCCAGTTGAAGGTGTGTATTAATTATATAAGAAGAGCGAGGCTAACAATTGTAGATTGGAAAGATAATGAAACTGAAGTCGCTGCAAGCAATGGACAAGATCATTTATGGGAAGAACAATGGGATGATGATGACGCCGATGAAAATTTTGCACAAAAGTTAAGGTATGTTTGGCTATATATGGATCAAAGTAAGATGCTAACTAATTTATAGAGATGAGTTGAAGAAATCGGGGAACTAGACCAATCAATGGTTCTGTTATTTTCTTAAAAAATTCTAAATTATTACTAAATTATATTTTATTTAACAATTCCATACGAATTTAATGAAGCTATTACATAGACACAAGAATTGTGCTCATAGGTTCTACTTGATCAAATCAAATTAATTGATGTAGATAATACTGATTGTAAGATTTAAACTTAAAAACTTTTATTTTCGAGATAAAGATTCATAAATGGTAACTTTAAACCACAAAATGCACGAAAACCTTTGGAGTTAGGAGGTCTTGTAGAGCGATCATATCATGACCCATGTCAATTCGTTGAGAGAGAGAGAGAGAGTTGAACTTTTTGAGATATCAATGATGCAAGTTTAGATGCATACGCTTAAGACCTTAACAATGCCTGAGTATGATGCAGCAGGTTCCTTAAGTGTGATCTAGTTCAGCTTACCTCTCCAAAATTACTTTTCGCCCCATTGGAAAAAAAAAAAGTTTAAATTTTCACCAACTTTTTTTTCACCACCTTTTCTTTACCTACAACTTTTCTTTCGAAAATCGAACACATTATCAATTCGAAGAACAACATCTTTGAAAAAATAATCAAAAGAATTGATAAAAAAAGAAAGAAAATTAAAGATGTCCGGTCCACCACCAGGTCTTGATCAACAAGGTATCCCGGTTCCTCCACCAATGATTCAACCTGTCCCTCATCCAATGCCACCTCCACCATTTGTTAATCATCAACCTCAACCACCAGTTAATAGCAATACCACTAATAACAATCAATCATTAGCTGGCCCATCTACTAATCAAGTTAATGGTAGCACTAATAATGATTTTGATTTAGCATCTTATGTTTATAATGTAGGTTTTATTCATACTGCATGGGCCGATACTTTTTTAAACGTTTCACCAATTCAAACTTTAAGATTACATGCATTATTTGCTTCAAGATCACCTGTTTTGTATCAATATTTATCTTCAAACAATGCTCAACCCCCATATCATATCAACATGTCAACTGATGATACCAATATTACATCTATGAGTTTATCAATGGCATTAGCTACTTTATATGGTCATCAGCTAGATTTAAGTCAATGTAATGTTGAAACTGCTAAAGGATTATTAGCAAGTGGATGTTTATTAGCTATTGATAATGTTGCAAATCAAGGTTATCAAGTAATTTTATCAAAATTAAAAGATAATTTTCAAGACATTTTTGAATTTGCAATTTCAAAGGTAAACACTACATCTACTAATAATAATACTAACAATGAAACCACCACTAATACTACCACTAATACTAACGAAGATATTGGGCTGGATTATGCAGGACCATACCCACCTTATACCAACAATTTGGTTCAAATTTTAATTGAATATATTTTGGTTAATTTTAATGCATCAACAAGACCAATTGATCCAGTTTTTAATAATGTATTATTGAAAATGCCATTTTTATTAATTAAACATATCTGTGAACATCCAAACCTAATAGTTAAATCACACATGGAAAGACACGCGTTTGCTCGCGAAATTATTGCTGCTCGACGTGAATGGCGAAAATCTCAAAGTATTACTACTCAATTAGAAGAAAATGTTGTTCTATCTTTTGGTGGTGGTAAAGGTGGAGTTGAAGTTTTGAGAAAACAAGCCGGTAAAAAGAAAACTTTATGGAAAGCTGGTAATAATTAATGAAAGGAAAAGTTAATAAAAAAAGTTTTTGTAATTTGTAATGATGATTATTTGTTTTGCAATGGTTCCTTGGTCTCTTTGGTACCTTCTCGGCATGCTAATAGCTCCTTTAATTTTTTAGCTGGTTTAACGACTCCGTGTGTATCTTTCTTGCAAATAAAACATGATGGTTTTTTCCGGTACCTTGCCATAAAACATGATTCGCAAAAATAGTGATTACATTGTGTAACGATTGGATTTTTGTAATCATTTTTACATATTACACATTTGAAAGGTATCTGTTCTTCATTTGCCAAATCTTTTTGTTTATCTTTTTCATATTCTTTTGGCTTATTCTGTTTTTCTTCCCATTCCTTATCTAATTTCCATCCTGCTGCATAATCTTCTCTTGCATGTAAAAACTTGCATGAATCACCAAATCCACAATACCCAGTTTGTTTATAATCTTTGCAAACATCAGGTTGATAATCTATAATCGTTGTAATTCTTACACTATCTGTTTTGGCTGGACCATAGGCTTTTTTTTTTGTGGTATCATCATCTTTCTCTGCCAAATTTTTTGAATGGCTATGATCTGAATATGCTCTTATAAATTCTTTATCTTTGAAATCATTTTTTGGTTCTATTTTTTGTTGTTTCTTTTGTTGAGTTATCGAATCATCTTCGTTATATTCTTCCTCCTCAACCTTACGTTTAGCCTGATTTGTCTTGATTTTACGTTTCTTAAAAACGACCATTGTTATTGTTGATAGATGTTGATAAGATAACTCTGAAAAAAGTGAAATTTTATATACTCAAAATATTATTAATACCGGATAATCATAAAAGAAATAATCGGACCTCCTATAATATTACGTAATATTTACTGTAAATTGCCACAAAAGGCTTACAAAGCGCATTAGAAAATTTTTAAGCTTTTGTAATTTTTTTGATCCCAATTTAACTTCCTACCTATTCGTGTAATACCCAAACTTTTTTCTTCTACACGCATCTTTTCAAATCATTGCACTCAAATTATATATTGAATCAACACAGCCAATTCAATAAATAAACCATCCAACAACATAGCATAGAAAAATTAACAAAATGTCAACGTTAGAAGATCTGGCTAAAGAAGAACCAAAGAATATTGAAGAAGAATTAGATGATGATATTCTAAATGGTAGTGTACCAGATATTATGAATCGTGCCAAATTATTAGAAAATGATATTAAAGTAATGAGATCAGAATATCAACGATTAACTCATGAGCAAACCACAATGAATGATCGAATTAAAGATAATCAAGAGAAAATTAATAATAATCGGCAATTGCCATATTTAGTTGGTAATGTAGTGGAATTATTAGATATGGAAGCAGAAGCAACAGAAGAAGGTGCTAATGTTCATTTAGACGCCACAAGAGTCGGTAAATCAGCAGTTATTAAAACATCAACAAGACAAACTGTATATTTACCGTTAATTGGTTTAGTTGATCATGAAACTTTAAAACCAGGTGATTTAATTGGTGTAAATAAAGATTCTTATTTAGTTTTGGATACGTTACCAGCTGAATATGATAGTAGAGTCAAAGCAATGGAAGTTGACGAAAAACCAACAGAAACTTATTCAGATATTGGTGGTTTGGATAAACAAATTGAAGAGTTAGATGAAGCAGTTGTTGCTCCAATGAGACAAGCTGATAAATTCAAAACTATGGGTATTAAACCTCCAAAAGGTGCTTTAATGTATGGCCCACCAGGTACTGGTAAAACATTATTAGCAAGAGCATGTGCAGCACAAACAAACGCGACATTTTTAAAATTAGCAGCACCACAATTAGTTCAAATGTTTATTGGTGATGGTGCAAAATTAGTCAGAGATGCATTTGCTTTAGCAAAAGAAAAAGCCCCAACAATCATCTTTATTGATGAATTAGATGCAATTGGTACAAAACGTTTCGATAGTGAAAAATCTGGTGATAGAGAAGTTCAAAGAACAATGTTGGAATTATTAAATCAATTGGATGGGTTTGGATCTGATGATAGAGTTAAAGTTTTGGCTGCAACAAATCGTGTTGATACTCTAGATCCTGCTTTACTAAGATCTGGTCGATTAGATAGAAAGATTGAATTTCCTTTACCAAATGAAGAATCAAGAGCAGGTATTTTACAAATTCATTCAAGACAAATGACTACAGATGATGCAATTAATTGGAGTGAATTGGCTAGATCAACTGATGAATTTAATGGTGCACAATTAAAGGCTGTTGCTGTTGAAGCAGGTATGATTGCATTAAGAACTGGTAAAAATAAAATTACTCATGAAGATTTTGTTGAAGCTATTGGTGAAGTGCAAGCAAGAAAGAGTAAGAGTGTCTCTTTTTATGCATAGTTTTATTATTATTATTAGTTAATTAAATTATATTTATATGTTACTTTTTTATTAACCTTGGTTGTTGTATTTGTAGATTGCTGCTCGTTCTATTCTGCCAAAACCTTCGTTTATCACGTTGTATGGTTGTAATTGCCAATTTTGTAAACAGGCACAGTTTTTGGTGGTTTGATTTGGTATACCAGGAGTAATTGTAGCTGCATAGATTATGATACTTGGGTTGAACTTTGCTTTTTGAAGATATTTTGCTACTTTATTGAATGGTATTAAATCAATAAATAGTCGTTGTAGCTGTTTACATGATTCATTTACAGCTAGTACCATTTCTCCTAAAGATTCAGGTGTTGGATGTGGGGTACCTGGATCAATGATTGATATATACTCTATATCAGGTAATAATTCCAAAATAGGTACATATTCATGACGAATTTGCGTTAATCTTAAATATTTCACATTGGGATAGAATAGCTTATAATCAAACTGTCTTAATACTTTGAATGATCTTAATGTAATATTAACAATATCTAAATGAGTGGCATTTGGCACAATATTATAATCATCTAATAATTGATGATTACTTAAACTAGTACTAAATTTTTCAACTTGCGGTAGTTTAATTCTTGGAGTTAAAAATTGATTATTATTTGGCATCTTTTTTAAATTTCTAAAAATTAATGTCAAATCTTTAACAGATTTTGGTACCCAATTAATAATTTTTTTCATTGCTATATCATCATTTGTTGGAGTAAATTTAATTAATGCACATTCAATATATAATTGATATAATTCTGAGCAATTTCGAAATGCTTCTAATAATAAACAAGCATATAACCTACTATGTTGAACCAGCTTAAATGTTTTAATAGTTGGAGGCAATATCACAAAATTTGTACGATCAAATTGTTCATGAGGTTGCATAAATACTAACTCAATATGCTTCAAATTTCCAAATTGATTGCTGGTTAATAATGATCTTGGTGCAGGTCTACTTGTTGACCCCCAATGAGTATTTGGTTTATGTAAATCAACAACTCGTAATTTTTTTCTTTTTTTCATTGGAAATGATTTTTCTACTATGACTCTAAAAGTTTCGTATTTAAATTTAGATGCCATTTGATTTAAACACCATGATGCAAAATTATCAGTCATTTTTGTTGATATATTTTTTAATGGATGTTTCCAAATTTCCAAATGTAATCTTGATTTTATAACAATTTCGAGTTCTTTTATCCATTTATAATCAATCAACCCTTTTGATAAATATAGTCTAAAATGATTTGTATGTTTTAATGCTATAATTTTGAATCCATCATCTATAGTATTATAATCAGCTTCTTCATCTTCTTCATCCTCACTATCCGAGCTTTCATCATTTATTATTCTATTAGTATTTTGTTTGGAATCTTTTGCTGGGTCGGATATAATTCGAACCTTTTTGTATAACTGTTTTCTACATAATGCATAACATCTTGTGCATGTTGCTTGATAATTTTCTAGCTCTTTAATACCCAAATATTCTATGATTTCTAGTATGATTTCATTTGGTAAGCTGTTCATTATTCGTCGTAAAAAGTTTCTATTATATTCAAATTGTTATTACTTATTAATATTATTATTGATGAACTGATTGATGTATTTTGTAGTAAATGGTATAAAACTGTTTTAATAATTAAAGTAATTCAATACCCTTATTTCAAAAAAAATTAATGCTTTCAAAGACAAAAGGAAAATTGAGGGATTAGAGCAACAGGATATATATGCCTAACCAATCTGTTAATATATAAGAAATTAAAATTTCTTGGAATTTTAGATTCTTTATACTCAAATAGATTTTTTTGTCAGTGTAAGATAATAGAATGAGCTTTAAATGTAGGGACATGCCCCTTTCATGCATGTATAATCTGTTAGTTTCAAAACTAAATGAACGTAAATCACATGTAGTGTCCTATTATAACACCTCAATATATTATTATTCTATTTTAAATTTTTGTGATTACCCCTATAATAAGGTACAAAACCGTTTGATAGATTTTCTCATTGATGTTTCAAATAATCATTTTGATACTTTGAATATCTTAAATATATAATGTAACTGCAAAGGATGAATAAGCTATGAATTTGTATATGTAGGGCTATAAGTTCATTCTCGATCTTAACACGAGATCAAACTTGACACCCAGTCAAGTTACATGTTTATACTTTATTTAGAAGTTTAACTCAAGATTTTCATAGAGACACCTCATTTATAATCACCCATTATAATGAGTCGAAATTTTCAACTGAGAGGTTGTCTAAAATTCTATCTGCAGACAATGCTAAGAACTTTAATTTTCTATTATTCCAGATCTTAAGCTAAGTTTCAACTCGAGAATTGCTAAGCAGGTATCAAGAAAACCTTATCTTGGTTTTCTAAGCTAAATTAAGAATAAAGATCTGAGGGAGTTTAAAGGTTTTATCGAGATTAGCAACGCCTTATAAGAAAAAGGTTATATATAATACATTGACCTTTAAGTTGAAGATCTTCGTATTGTACACAAAATGAAATGAAAGATCTAGTATGAATACAGCTAATTAAACGCGTTTATTAAGGACAATTGGAATTATAGAAAGAACATCCGGAAGTCGGTCCCAGGCTGCTTTCGCTCCTACTTGCAATGGTGCCTCTGAATTCGCCAGTTTACATGTTAATCTGGAATACATAAAAGTTGAGAAACAGTTTAAACAAGCATTATGCTTCAAAATTATATAACGAAATTTTGATTGAGTCTGGTATTCAAGATTATAGAATTGATATTCTGTTTTGGGGTTCTCTGCATTGAATTTGACGTGGCTGATACTTGTTCAGCTAACCACCAGCAATTTGAATATCTTATGGATAGCCGATGGTCGGCTTGGGTTGTCAAAGTTTAAACTTTCTACTATTATTCATGTATATAGAATACTTGATAAGTAGTCAATTAATAGTTTTTTGTCAATAATTGAGCCCAGTGTTTATTTCAAAGTTATTATGATAGCTAGTTCCATTCTTACTATTTCAGCCGCCATGATTATAGAATTAGTAAAATTTTTCAATTAAAGAACATTATAATAATAATTAAGTTATATTATTTTGCTAAGAAGTCAAAATAGACCAGGTATTGAACAAAATGAGCATTTACATAAGGCGTATACTATCCGATGTATCAATACGCAGCGATATCAATGTACTATTGTTAAAAGCCGCATGGTCACAGGTTTCGCGCATTAATATATAACCCCTGGTAGCTTAAAACGCATCAAAAATAAAATTTTATTGTTTCAATGGAATATTATTGAATCCTATCCATTGGATATTGCATGCATCCGGATACATGTATACATTTTTTGTGGTATTATTATATCATATAACTTTATTATAATTTTCTATACTTTTTTTACCAATATGCCATTAGACCGAACAGAGCATAGAATATATCGATACGCTAATCAACAAATTCATACAACGATACTTGTACTGAAGCCTATTTAAAAAAATAAAAAAATAAAAAATTTAATTACCGTCAAACCACGTTAGCGTCAAATATATCATCTACAAATTAAGCAATAACTATATAGAAGTAGTCATTTAATTAATAAATAATATATATAATTAAACTAAGAACATCTCACGGATTACAAAACCAACGAAAAGCCGTTTTTTAATCGAGAAAACCATAATAGTTTATTATATAAACGACCAACCAAATTGGTAGATCAGGACCATATTTTGCCTGTATATAATTCACTGCTGTGGGTGTAATTATGTTACAAAATTTAAAACTGGTGAACCCAAAGTTAGAATTTTAGTTAAACTTCCAAACGCAAAAAGCTTTATAAAACAAAGTGTAATCTAACTCGGGTCGTATTTTGCTGGTAATATAGAGTCATGATACAGTAAAAAAAACCCTAAGCATCTCAAACGTGTATAATAAAATGTAGTACACAATTATTAATCGAGCATAAATTTAACCCCATACATGAATTGAAGAATCCATCCCACTAGTAACAAATTTATTCTCATGCCAATGAGTTAGCACGTTCAAACAGGGTCTAGAATGAGCTTTAAATTTTGTAATCAAATTATTCTTCTTCCAATCCCAAATAACGACATTCCCATCTGCATCACCACATAATAAGAATCGTTTATCTGTTGAAAATTCCATTTTAACATCATGTTTTAATAGTAAATGTTTCTTACCAGAGGAATCAGTTTGTAATCCCAAAATTTTTTTCTTTTTGTTTAGTTTGATTCGTTCGCCTGAATTATAAACAATGATTTTTTCATCGACTTGTAATGCTGCAAACTTATCTAAAGATGGATGTAACAATAAATCACTAGCAATCAACTGATTTGGTTCAGAGATGAATTTTATGGGGTTAGTTGTACCCCATTCCCAAACTCTTAAGGACTTGTCATTCGATGAGGAAAC
Source organism: Blastobotrys buckinghamii (nom. inval.) (assembly GCA_030579975.1). Classification (NCBI taxonomy): domain Eukaryota; kingdom Fungi; phylum Ascomycota; class Dipodascomycetes; order Dipodascales; family Trichomonascaceae; genus Blastobotrys; species Blastobotrys buckinghamii (nom. inval.). The sequence continues at coordinate 20,356 of JAKTSB010000014.1, forward strand.
AAACCTCAAAGAATCCTCAGAACTCAACTTTTCAGGGGCCAAAAACATTAAGGATCTAATGGATCCCAAATGATGGTTATATTCCAGCTGAACATCTGATTTTAATACATCAAATTGTAAAATATTATTATCTGAACAACCAACAAGAAACATTTCTGGTTTTATTGTATTGAATAATATACAATTTGGAATACTTTGTAATTTCCATTTATTAACACATTCACCAGTTTCAGTATCCCAAAGTTTGACAAACTTGTCAAAACTACAACTTAAAAATTGGGTCCCCAAGTTATTAAAAGCCAAATCTTTAATTGGTTTTGAGTGGCCATGATAAACTCTTAGTAATTCGCGGTCATGGTACATGTCCCATAATTTTATTTTATTGTCATTGCCACCAGATAATAACAAATGGTGACTATTTGGGAATAGACATATTTTATTTACTCCACCATCATGGCCGGCATATGAGTATAGTTTTTTCTGTGGGATATGCCAGTCAGTTAACTTTGTTTCTTTAGTTAGCTTGATACCTAAATCTTGTGGTACATGCATATAAGTTCGACCTAAATAATCAACTTCATTTGATCCGCAGAATTCCGTGCTTTCTTCAATATCCATATCTTGAGTCTCTTCTTTTGATTCATCATCACTATCCTCTAAAACAGGAGGTGCAATCATAGTATCAATATCCCTTGATTCTTCTTCTCCATCACCATCATCACTCGAGTTACTATTAGATGTATCATCATATTTAGCCCACGGACCTTTATATGCATCCGCACCGTTAACTTTACTAACATCACCTTTCTTTTGACGTTTGCTTTTAATTTTTTTGGAATCACTTTTTGTAAGTAACATTTCTGTTAATTCTTTACCATTATTTTGTACAGCTTTATACAGATCACCTACATATTCAGTACCATAAATACTCTTTGAATATCCTAACATTTCATAGTTTCGGTGTTGACTTTTGAAGGCTGCTTCATTGTACATCTCCTCATGTGATTCACCTGCCATTACTTTTCGTTTTTTGGTATTCTCAAATGGGTTTGACGGACCAGATATAGGTCCAAATGGTGTACTATCTGCTCCAGATTTTACTTGAGTTAAATTCGTAACTTTTGGAGCTGGGTCGACTAGTATTGTTGATTTACTTTCAACATTAGCTTGTGAGTCTGAATCACTTCTTTCGTCATCACTATCACTGCTGCTACCATAGTCTACCAGCATCTTCTTCCTTATAATAAAAATAGTGGTAACCGTTAGAGTACTAGATAAAGTAAAAATTGGCCCGTCGTTGCTTATTTTTTAAATAAATCAGAGTCTCGAATGACGCGCGTAGAACTAAGCACCAAACTTTGGGACTGAAAGTTTTTTCCAAACTAAATTTTTTCAACTTCAAAATAATTTTTTATATCAACAAGCGAACAATAAAAATGAGTGCAGAAAAAAGAAAGAATCTATCTGATAATGAATCAGAAAGTGAACATGAAGAAGAAGAACAAGAAGACTTATCAGAAGAAATTGTTGATGTAGATTTTGATTTTAAAGATCCAGTTGAAATTGATTTTCATGCGATTAAAAACTTGCTAAGAAATTTATTTGATTCAGATCAAGAAACTTTTAATTTATCGTTTTTAGCTGATATGATTTTGGATACAAAGAAACACTACGGTACAACAATCAAGACAGAAGATGCTGAAAATGCGGATCCTTATGCTATATTTTCTGTTCTAGATTTATCTTCTAATAAAGTAAGTTGATCTTTTTATCTTTTGTTGAGCCGCACGAGAATAGACATAATAACTAACTAATAGGATAAACCAGAAATAAAAGCATTAATTAATTATTATGTTCAAAAGACTAATAAAAACCCAGAATTTACAAGACAATTACGGCAAATTTTAAGTAGCAGTTCAAAAGATAAAGTTGGATTAATTTTAAATGAAAGATTTATTAATATGCCTGTTGAAGTTGTTCCACCTCTATGGCATTTATATAACGAGCATGTTAAAGAAACTGGTGGTAAAGAATATGATTATTATTTAATTGTTTCAAAGACCTATACTGAAGAAGAATCTGAATTAGATAAGGAAGAAAAACGACCATTGAAAAAAAATAGATTTTCAAATCCAAAAGAAACTTTTTATTTCCATTTAGAAGATCCAACTCTTCATAAGACCTGTTTACATAAGATTAGCTTCCCTTATACAAAAGAAGTTATATCTGATGCTAAACGAGCTTTCTATAATGCTGGGGTTTTAGTTACTGGTCATTTAATGTTAATGGGTGGTGATAAATTAGATCAAACCGTTAAAAATCTGCAAGAAAATCATTCACCATAACCCTTTTGTATTATACCTCTTTATTTATATTATATAATTCTTTAAAAAATATTTATCATTTTAATTAATTGGCTTCAACAATGTAGCTCTCTTATTTATTGACTCAGTTCACAATTTTATGGGTACTTTATCTACCAAAAATTATGCAGTTTTTAGTATGTAGGGTAATTGAGGATATCTATCTAAAAGGACATACTCAACCTACTTCAAGCTAGATCTTTTATGGTCTGGTGTACAACTAGACATGATTACAGAAATCTTAATACGCAGTTCTATTCTGGTTTGTTAATATTATTAAGAACCGATTGAGAATCCCCATACATATTCATGGCAATAATTAACGGTACTACCAGCAAAGTCTACTAGGCTTTAATTTGGGATATATTAATATATATAGGTCGACACATGATGTCAAATGAATTCAAGATAACAACTACTAAAAGAAAAACTCGATCCGTCAACAAGTATTAATGGAACTGTACATAACTGAGGCGAAAAATATTTAGCAAGCTGTTTCTAATAGATTTCGATTTGAGTTGATATCTGAAATAACTTTTCTAGAGTTATATTGAGAAGGAGAAGCTATTACTGCAAAAGAGAATTGATGATAAGACCTCAGGCTCGAGGCTTGATATCATATGAAACAGGCCTGAATTTATAGATCTATACATTGAACAGTAGCTGAGGCTACCTATAAAGAAATCTCAGCATGGGTTACCTTGTAGGTAAGCTTTACACGTGATATATAAATGAGATGATCACTCGAGATATTGTAATTTAAATACTCATATCAGCTTAATGGGGGTTTTATGGATAATGACTACTTAACAGTCTAATAATGCTGAAACTGTAGACTTATAGCGAATATGTATATGCTGTGATCGATATGCCTAACAAATTTAAATATCAAAGCTGCAAAGTCTTATAATTCCATAGCTATAGTATATTATAATATTCTCGTTCAAAGATCCCGAGATAACCAGGGGCATAAATTTGTTAACTACCAATGGCAATTACTAATATTATATCAGCTATAAATAACTAGGGCCAGTAGACAATCAGTGTGGATTCCCAAGTTGTAATTAGTTAATAATAAGTATATGTTGCCCTACTGAGTTACAAAATTCTGAGGACCCAACATCATGAATATATTATAATTGAATATTTAAAGCCTGGAAGATTTTAACGTATGTAACTATAGGCTGTAGGCTATCATTCTAGGTCCGAGACCACCATCTGATTACCTCTTGTAGCGATCTCCAAACCAATCATGATCAATAGATCAAAATCATGCTGAGACTTAACTTTTAGCACTCCAGTCTTTAACCCTCAGAACAGACAAATCAATGCCGGTTTCCTCAGCAAAAATTCTTGTTGTGGGCTTTACAGATGGTATCTATAGTATACAGATACACCGTACGGCTGAACGTACAAAACGTACAGTTGTACAATTTGTACGTTTAGATACGGGATCCTCGAGTAGGAACTATAATCACGCTGCCAATATTTCACAGTGAAACAAACATCCCAATTCACAGCTTGAATTAAATCCGATGCTGACAGCATAGAAATTAGCATCAAGATTGCAAATATCATGAAATAAACACTGTAAATCAACGGAGCAACATTTTAGCCGAGCACACCAAGTCTAAGCGCCACATTATCAGCTTAAGCAAAAGTTCACGTTCACTTATCGCCCACTTGAACGTTGGCTAGTTCACCCTCAAGCGTGGATAACAAAATCTACCTCCATGGTAGTGAACTACACTTACAATGACCATCTGCAGCCTTCCATTTTGAATTTTTTTTCCCTTTATTTTGTAAAAAAATATTGCAACCCAACAACCTGACTTTTTATCATATCATTTCACAAGTTGCCCTTTTCTTAAAAATCAAGCTTTTTTTTTTAAAGATTAGTATTCAAGCAACAAATTATCCATCTATTCATTAATTCTTTTTTGGATACTTAAAAAACAGTTCTTTATAAGAGTAGATGGCAGCATTAGACTCAAATTGGATTATGTCTACAAATCAAAGTGCGCCAAACTCTGCGACACCTTCTACACCGGGTACATCTACTACTAACAATAATAATACTAACGAAGATAAATCACATAATACTACATATGCTTCGTTCACACCAGCTCCTACAGCATTACCACAACATTCTAGTCCTTTGTTAAGTAATACACCCCCAACAGTAACAAAAGCATTGAGTCAAGCATACCCTTTTATATTGGCAGCAGATCATCTATTTTCATTATTAACTTGGACTTCAAATGATTCTTGGAAAAGCTTTTTGTTAGTGGCAATTTGGAGTTCAATAGTGTTATATTATGAAACATTAGTAAGATATTTCGGCCATTTATTGGCAGTTGGGGCTATTGCAGGATATGTATGGTTTAATGATCAAGTTGAAAAAGAACAAGTAGAGCATCCAACTTTGGATGCAATCGTTCATACCTTAACAAATGTTGTTACAAGATTATATTTATTTATAGAACCAATTACTTCATTATCTTTAACCACTCATGATGTTAAAAGATTGTTATTTACTACATTATTTCTAACACCAATTTATATGATTTTAGCCTTTTTTATTTTTACTCCAAGATCTCTATTATTAATTGGTGGAGTTTTTGTTCTAACATATCATTCAATGTGGGCAAGAGTTACAAGAGCTGTTTTATGGAGATCAAGAACAGTTAGATTAATCACATTTTATTTAACTGGATTAGATTTCTCAGGTCATAGAAGAAAAAATATGACTGAAGCTCAGAAAAGCAGAACAAGTGCTTTAGGTGTTCAAACTAAAGATGGTAAACCTGTTAGATTTACTTATGTCTTATATGAAAATCAAAGAAGATGGCTGGGAATTGGCTGGACTTCTAATTTATTAGCATATGAAAGAACTCCATGGACTGATGAATTCTTAAATGAAGCGAATTCTCCAGATACTTTCAAACTACCTGATGCTGAAGGTACAGGGATGATGTGGAGATGGGTCGATAGCAATTGGAAATTAGATAATACTAATGATGGTAGTTTAGCTATTAGTTCAAATAAACCAAAAACAACTACTGACCCAGGTTCAAATGATGGGTACATTTATTTTGATAATACTTGGAAAAAGCCAAGTGCTGAAGATACTTTTTCAAAATATACTCGAAGAAGAAGATGGGTACGGACTGCTGAGTTAGTTAGTGAGGATTCACTAGTGGGTGAAGATGAACCGCAACAATTTGAGAAAGAAGAACTTAAAGAAGAGAAGGAAGCTCCAAGCGAGAAGATTATTAGCAGCAGTAAAGAAGAAAGTACTAACAGTAAACCAAGACAACGAAAAAGTTTACGATTTGAGTAAATAAAAGAAATGAAGAAAATAGTATAAACCCATATAGAATCTTTTTTTAATTTTTATTTATTATTTTTTTTTATTCATTATCTTAATTTTTTTACATAAGACCATGGATCAACACCCATAACTCTACCAAATTTAGCGTCAGATCCGAAATCTTTAGTTTCGTATCCTCTTTTATCCAAATATGACTTCACTGCTTGTGTCAGTTTATCAGAAACACCAGCATTTCTAACATAATGATGACCAATACTGCTAATAATATAAATAGGTCGAGGATGATCATTTTCTTCTTTTTCAGCTTTTTTAAGAACTTCTTTTAATCGATCAACACTATCTTCTAGTGTCATACCATGTAAATCTAAGAAAAACTCCTCATCTTTTGATGACTTTGCCTGTTCAATTAATGTTTCTGCACCAGAGAAATATGCATCAACCATTTGATCGTTATGCGCTTGACCTTTTTGGCTGAACTTCGTTGCTTGAGCAGCATTATTTTTTTTCCAATTATCTACTGCTAATTGTAAATATTTATTTCTCATATCACCATGCTTAGCAGCATTGAGTCGATAATTGACATATACTTGATTTTGTAAATGGCCTGGGTCTTCCCAAGGAATATGTTTTGGTCTTTTGATATCTACTCGTAATTTTCTTGTCATTTTCGGTTTCTTGATTGTTATAGGTGCCTTTTTCACAGAAGGAACAGGAGCAACAAGGGCAGGAGAGGAAGTCAGATTTTGCGGTATGAATGGCTGATCATTTGGTATCAAAGGATTATTTGGAGTGAAACTAGTCGGTGAAAATACACCACCACAGCCTGGAGTAAATGAATTGACTGGAGTGAAAGAACCACCGGGAGTGAAAGAGCTACCAGGGGTGAAAGCAGCAGCAGGATTAAATTTGAATTGTTTCTTTGGTGGTTGCCGCTGGTTTTTTTTTTGTGGTTTGGCACCTAAGGATGGAAAAGCTTCTTCATCATCAAGTTTAACAGGTTGTGGTGGTGTTGAATATTGGTGCGGCTGAGTATGATTCAAAGCTGCATAATCATCATTTAATGTTAACTCATCCATTGATGAAACTGGAATTTCATGCAAAAATAAACAATCTTCACCAGCTAAACAACCACCTTGTAACCAAAACCGACAGATTCTACTAGTTAAATCATGGGAATATTTGCAATCAGCTCTATAACATTCGCCGTATTGAAGGAAATATTTACACATAATTTTACTAGTATCATCGTCCATATAACTTTGAACATCAATTTCATCCTCACTTTCATCCTCCTCCTCTGTTTCTTCTTTTTCATTTTTATCGTCACACTCGCTATCAAAATTTTTACACACTTCTTTCTTTTCTGCAGCCACTGGTTTGCTCTTTATATCATCTTCTTGAGTACCTTCAAAATAATCCAAAGTTCGTTGAATATCATAGTTAAATCTATTCAAAGCATTTTTGATATCCTCATCAGAATTTTCTTCACCTAAAACGCCTCTAATCATATCGAATGGTGATACAATATTTATTTTAAAGCTTTCATCATCTTGTTGAGTTGCATCACTCAATAATGCGTTATTAGCAGATGGTGATGAGATATTAATTTCTTTGATTGGATTTGGTTTTTCTAGTTTTGATAAATCCGATGGTAATGGCGCACTTGGAATTTGATCAGCTGCAATTACAGTAACTTTTCTATCGATAACTTTGCTTTTATCTTCTTCAGTATCTAAAGTTCCCTCACGAAATTTCCATAATATATCTAAAACCAGTCGTTCTAAATCTGATGAAGATTTATTGGGGTGATGAAACTTCACCAAATTTTCAACTTCATCAACCTTATCATCTTCATCAATTTTATCATTCTTTAAAATTTGATAGCATTCTTGATGCAATTTATTAACCATTTTCTTGCGATACTATTCCAAAAATTTCTTCTTTCTATTTCTAAACTTATATCACTTTACAATATCATCAAGCACGTAGTTATCATAATTTCATTAGCTTTTGGCAAAGAAAATCTCAAGTTTTGATCATAAAAAACCACAATCTGGTATAAGGAGGTGCTGTCGTCGAAAAATTGCCAAAAAAAAAAAAAAAAAAAAAGAACTGATTATAAAGATAAATTTTAATGTGCTTGATTTGTTATAATACCGTAACGGCATACAATAGTACTCGTTAGACGCACTGAAAATTATCATGACGCGTAGAAATTAAACACTCTAAGACCCGCGGGCGCTGGCAACGAATTTTTTTTCAAAGATTTTTTTTTTAATCCCAATCTTTTTCATCATCACTACATCTTTTCTACATAAAAATTCAATATTTAATTTTTTTTGGTTTTGACGACAACTGATTTCAACGTTAAAATAATTACAATAATCAGCCACCATTTTAACAGTTTTCTATCTTAGCATACTTTGCTCGAATTCACAGTCAAGTAGCGACTTATATTATATATTCAATTTTTACATATGAGTGCGGTATGCTAAACCTTATCTTATCAAGTTTCACGATTTCAATACTAACAAAATATAGCCCAAAATGGATAGAATTCGTCTGGAGGCAATTGAGAAACGCCGCCAGCAGAATACGTATGTTTATTAACTATAGTAAAATAGTTCGAAAATTTGAGAATTAAAGATACTAACAATTAAAGTGATGTGGTTCAAAGTCGAAAGCGAAAATTATCTGATTTGTATCATTTGAGCAGGTTCCCTGCTATTCCAATTACAAAAAAAGATTTGAAGGATGAAGAAATTAATCTCAAGGCTTTTCTCGAGAAAAATGATTTAGAAAGGTACGTTAATTACTAAAAACAAAACTAACAAAAGAAAGTGGTCGAAATTTCAATGAAAGCTCATTACCAAGTGCTAAAGATCCAAGAATGGATATTACTATGGCTAATAAACGAGCTAAGACTGAAAGTCCATCATTAGGAAAAGCATCAATTAATAACGATAAAAGCAGCTCAGTTGATCATGGAAAATTACAATTTAAAGATACTAACACTAACAATACAGTCAATACTAATAATAAACCTACTAACGCTACTAATAAAATTAATTATGTCAATGAACCAATTTCAAGACCTAGGTCAACACCTGCAGCTATTGAAGATGCATCAAAGAATCATAATAATAATAAACAACTGATAGTCAATAAAAATCAATCAGGTTTTCCAAAGAGAGTTGGTATGGAAGTACCAGAACAACACAATCCAATTAATGTTCAGTACCCACCGGATAAACAAGCAGAAGTTATGTTATTTTTGGTTCCAAATAGATTACCTGAACCACCTCAGTCCCAAAAACCTTTAGCAGAAGTTTATTATTCAACTCAACATGCACCATTATGTAAAATGTTACCAAGTTCTCACAAAACTATTTCAACAAGCGCATTTCAATTGTCATTTTTAGAAGGAAAATTAGCAGTTGTTCATGCTAGAATTGAAGAATTGAAAAGATCAGGTAAATGGTCACTACGTCAACATGCAAAATTTAAAGCACCTTTAAGACCAAAAACACATTGGGATAATATGTTGGATGAAATGAGATGGATGCAAATGGATTATAAAGAAGAACGGAAACTAAAAATAGCCGTATGCTGGGAAATGGCAAAGGCTGTTGAAGAATATTGGAAATATGGTAAAGAAGCTTGCTGTATTAAACGAGCACCAATTCAATTTTTGGATGAAAATGGTAATAAAGTTGAGCAAGACGTTGAGATGAGTGAGCCAAATGAAATTGAACCTGGTAGAGAATTAATTAAATATGATAGTTTGGTACCAATGGCTGATCATGATAATGAAATTTCAAGTTCACCTTTCAGATGCTATGGATCTTTTGATGGGTTGAACAGTGCATCAAAAGAATTATTCGAAATGCTACCGGAAGTTCCAATTTTCACTGAAACTGTTCCATATGTACATGAATTTGAATCTCTTTCATTAACTTCAGTCACCAAATTCTTATCAGCGCCCGATTTAGGTAGAGGTTGGCAAAGACTAGTTATTGATTTAGATGAAGAAATCATGAAGCATGTTCCAAATCCAGATCCAAGAGGCCCATTGTTCGGTAAAGATGCTGCAGGGGCAAGTCAATCAACTCAAAGAAGGGCTAGTATTGCTGCTAGTTATATTCCAGTAAGAGCTCCACAACCGCCATCATTGAAGTATATTGAACATAGAACTCCAACGATGTGGCTACCAGGTGATGATAATAGATTGTTACGACTAGCAAAAGAGTTTAATTACAATTGGAATGTTATTTCAATGCATATGTTACCGGAAACCACCATGGGGTATACATCAATCACTGAAAGAAGAACACCATGGCAATGTTTTGAAAGATGGTATCAATTAAATCCTTCATTCACTTTAAACGAATTGAGGGGAATGTTTACTAGTTCTGCATTAAAATGGCTGGATGCGTGTGGTAAAGTTCAAGCACAATCTAAACGAAGAATATATTCAATGGGGGTTATGGCAGAAAGTGTTCAAAGAGGTCATAGAAGATTAAGATGGGCTAGTATGTTTGATGCAATGAGAAAAAGTATTAAAAAGAGAGAAAATCAACCTAGACCTAACAATGCAGCTGTACAACAACGACGAAATCAAATGGAAAATAATGGTCCACCAGGTAGGCAGGTTCCAACTCCAAACGATTTGAGCAAATTGAAATTTGAAAGAGATCGAGCCATTGCCGAACAATTTGCCAATCAAGCATCTGTATTGGCTGGCGGTAGAATTCCAAATGCTGCAGCTCCAATGCCAAATCAACAGCAATTACCACAAGGTAGACCTGCACCAGGTAATACTCAAGTTCAACAAACTCAAGCTCAAATACAGGCTCAAGCTCAGGCCAGGGTTCAAGCTCAAGCTCAAGCTCAAGCTCAGCTACAACAACAGCAACAACAACAACAACAACAACAACAACAACAGCAGCAGCAGCAGCAGCAGCAACAACAACAACAGCCACAACAACGCGTAGGTGCTACACCGCAAGGTAATGCGCATTATGCAAATAGACCATCAAATCAACAACAGCAACAACAGATACAGCAACAAGCACAGCAACAAACACAGCAGTATATGGGATTGAATGGTCAACAATTAACTCCACAACAACGACAGCAGTTATTGCAACAACAACAACAGCAGCAACGTTTGCAAGCTCAAAAACTTGCACAGCAACAACAACATTTACAACGTCAACAAGCTGCTCAGCAACAGGCTGCATTAGCTCAGCAGCAGTTGCAACAAATGAAATTAACATCCCAAGTCTCACCACAAGGTCAAAATGCTCAATTACAACAACACCAAAGAGTTAATTCACCAATGCATAATTCACCTAGCTTAGGGGGATCTTCAGTTAATAACATTGCAAGCCCTTTGCCACAGCATAATATTCCATTGAATCAACAGCAACAACATCAACAAGCTGCTGCCGCTTTACAACAGCAAAAATTGCAACAATATCAGCAACAACAACAGCAGCAACATAATAGTAACAATAAGCCGCAGTATGTACATCAACAGGGACAAGTGAAACATGAGCCGCACAATCAAGCGGCGCATTCGACAAGCAATAACTCTATTCCAAAAGCAGCATCAAAGATAAATACCAGATCCCCGCAAGTTCAAACAGCTCAATTGCAGCCAAATAGACAACAACAACAACAACAACAACAACACGCTGTCAAAGCGAAAGCTCAAACTATTGCGCAAGCACAAAATCAAGCTCAAGCTAGAGCTACTGCTGTTGCTAATACTGGTACTAATGGTGGTAATGGTATGAATAGTAATGCTGGCTCAGCACATATGGGCCATATGGGTCAAGCTGGATCGACATCTAGTCAGTATCAACATGTTGGTAATACTAACAATGGGACACCACAACCTATTAAAAGTAATTCATCCACACCTACACCAACTCCACAGCAAATTTTACAACAGCATCAACAAAAGCAATATCATCAGCAACAATTGCAAAATGCTACTGCTGCTCAAGCAAGAACTCAATCGCAATCGCCAACAAATAGTATGGCTAGCATTTCACCTAATTTACCCAATAATGCTGCATTAGCTGGTCAACAGGGTGCTAATAGTAATATTCCAAATATACAGCAACAAGTTCAGCAACATTTACAGCAACAAGCTCAAGGTGGTGTACCTACAACCCAAGCTAATATTCAAGATAAAAGAGTTCGAACAGCTGACCAGTTGAACCAACTAATCCAACAACGAAAGGCACGTCAACAACAAGCCCAACGTCAAGCTGCATTGAATGGTAATACTGGTGTTCCTACGACTCAAGCAGGTACAGCTGCAGCTGGTCAAGTCAATCAAGCATTAACACCACAACAAATCCAACAACGTCACCAACAACAATTGCAACATCAACAACAACAACAGCAGCAGCAACAGCAACAACAACAACAGAGGCAAACTGCTGCAGCTACTGCTAGTACCACTACTGGAGTTGGTAGTACTAATAACATGAGTCAGGCTATTCAAAATGCTTTTAGTAGTCATCAAATCCAGCAATTAGTCAACAAGCTAAGGCAAACTCATCCACAATTAAGTGAAGAAAGTTGTAGAAATTTGGCTTATCAGCATATTCAAAAATTAATCACTGATAGACAGCAGCAACAACATATAGCTCAGCAAAGGTTGCAGCAACAACAATTACAAAATACGCCAAACCATGGACAACAAGGTGATAACTCTAATAATACTGGAAATGGTAGTAATAGTAGGGGTAGTAGTAATAGTAGTGGATCAGGTACTGCCAAATAGACATAAGATTTAATCGAAGAAAGTGGAGGTTACATATTTATATATTACGTATATTATTTATTTATTAATTAACTAATTAATCATGTTTTCAATGCTATTTTTTTACTTGAATGGTTATTAGAGATTTTTTAAAAAAAAACGTGTTTTGCAATACTTTAATTTTTTTTTTCTTCTTGGTAGTAAAACCTAAGCTTTTTCAATTCAAATTATAAAATATGTTCTACAACACCATCTTCTTCGATATGACCTGCACCACTAACATCATACCCAACTTTCCACCTCATTTTTAATCCACTTTTAACGGGACTAACATACATAACCTGAGTAACCTTACCGTTAGGTAACATGGAATCGCCACTTAATTGTTCCATTCTTAATGTATAAGATTTTGGTACGGCTAATTGAACTTTCAAGTTATTGATATTTTTCAATGGAGAACTATTTGAGTAAATAGCAAAAATCTTAGCATTATTTGGATCACTTGTAGTATCAACTTCAAAATCAATTTTCAAAGTTGATGATAAAACATTAACTTTTTTCAATTGTGGAGATTGAGCTACTGCTGGTGTGGCGGTACTTGCACTAGTAAAAATATCCCATTCGTCATTAGTATTAATATTAGTATTAGTATTAGCAATGTTAGTATTTGAGGAGGAAGACAATGGCGGTGACAAAATTTGTGAGGATGAAGGTGGTGGAGTTTGAGCTATTGATCCTGATACAGAGTTATTATTTGATCCTAATGCAATATTACCAATTTGTAAACCATCTAATGCATCAATTAAGTTTTCTTGAGTATGAGCATCAGATCTTGGTGCTGAAGGTGCAGGGGTATCATCATCAATATCAATTAAAGATTCCATAACAGCCTGTCTAGATTGATCTTGACCTTGAGCAGTTGATGTAGCACCTGAAGGTTGTGTAACTTTAATTTGATTAGCTTGATCAATTTGACCAGATTTTAATAAATCATATTTTGATAATAAAGAATGAATGTAATCATTTAATTCTAATAATCTCATTGTGGCATCTTCATCAGAATCTTGGTTTTCATTAATCATATTAGTAATCTTTGGTTGGGCTGATCTTAATGCACCAACGATTTCAACATAAACATCACTATCAGCGCCAGTGATATCATTATTTGTCTTTAATCTTTCATCTAGTAAATCCGCTTTTCTCTTTAATTTGTCCAAATCTTTGGCAGCTCTTGCCCTATAATCTAACAATTCTTCATTTCCACGTCGTTCATCTTTTTTATATCCTGTCATAATCCCCATTAATCTATTAGCTTCTCTTAAATCTGCTTCAGTACCTCTTCTAATCAATTCTTGCAATTTAGCTTCTTGAATATCTCTTTCTTCTTGTTCAATTTCATGAGCTGTTCTAATTTCATTTTCATTTTCCTGCAACACCCAAGTATCTTCAGCATTAACTTCTGGAAATACATAACCTTTATATTCTAATAATCTATGCATATCCCTAACATACCCAAAATCTTCTCTATGCTTACTGAATTTACATATAGTTTCTTTCCAGAATTGAATTTGTTCCAAAATTAATGACATTGATTTTGGATAAAATGGTGGTGGTCTTTCAGGAAATTTCCTGACCATATCATTCAAAAATTCCTTTCTTGAAATTTGTAAATGGAATGGATAACCACAATTTTTAACACACATATCTAATAATGCACATGCTAGAATTGCAGTTTGTTCAGTCCGGCTATTAATCAATTTAACAATTTCAATCCCTGCAACTCTTGGGAATTGACCTTTTTTATTGTTTATAGCTTCTGCAATATCTAAACTTAATGATAAATCGGGTTCAATATGTGATGGTGAACATGCACGATGAATCATTGACTTCAGCCTTTCCATTGTCATTTCGTTTCGGCCACCAGTTCTACGTGGACCTTGTCGCACTGGAGTCGAATCAGTTCGAAATCTATCCGTGTAACTCATACTATTATTTTTCTAATTAATTGATTGTATTGAAGTAGTTCTGATGGTGGAGTATTATCTATTGGTGGTCAAATAATAAACGTTGGGACGTTATACTGTGGCTAAAAGTTCTACGTGGTAACTAAACTCCGACGTTCCGGCGACGTTTATAACATTATTTTGGGACTAGTATCCAGGCACTGCACGCCTAAGCTGAATGACCGCGTTAAAAGTTTATTTACTAATATTGTTATCAACATATTCAAACAAGCTTATATGAAGATTGATTGATTAGATAATTAAAGAAAAAATGGAGGATTCAAACAATAAAAATACAGGTTCAAGTAGCAGTAGTAATAATGGCGAGGATTATTATAATGTTAAAGAGTTGGCAACAGATTTTGATCAAATGTTAAACGCAATCAATAAAAGAGTTACAGAATTAGGTGAATTAACTCAACAATCTGTTGAATCTAGACATAAAGTTGTATTGAAACAAGACATTCTAAGCGCTGATGAAGAAATTGCAAGATATCATAGAGTTTTGAAATTATGTGATGAGATGGAGCAAGAGTTTTTAAAAATTAGACAAATTAGTGAAATTTCTGGGGATTTCAAATCAAGGTTGATGAAATTGGAAAAAGAGTTTAAATAAACTGCTACATTTGAAAAAGTCTGTATACTATGATGGTGCTCTTCTTTGAAAAGTTTATAAAATCTTTGAAACATTTCTGAGTGATGATTCTACGAGGGGCTTCCAATACCTTTACTTCATGTTAAATTGTGTATCGCATTCTACTAAGGTTGTTTTATTAGCATTTTATTTAATAATAACCCATCTCTTCTTATCGATACCCAATAATTTTGTTTTGTGGTTTTTAAATTTATTTTACATTATTAGAAGGTTCCCAGTGTTAATTGTTATTCGGCTACATCATTTAGTGTAAAGCATTGAGCATCGGCTTCTAGTCTAAGACTTTACTAAATCTAAGCGGCCATGTTCCATGTACAATATTAATGCAATTACCAAAATGGGATATTCTAGTTCTTAATTTTCTTAGTTGGGTTACCAGCCACATCAAACACGACTTAAGTGGCATGTAGGGTAATACAATTAGCCATTGAAAAGATAATTCCCTCCACTATTGATTCAAACAATTAGTTTTGTCAATTGTCGAAGCAAATTATCCTAATCATTGTCAATGATCTTGGAAGTTAAAGATAAAACTACTGTTAGAGGGTATTTAATAATACCCAGTAAATGGATCCAAGAACATCAAGCTAGAGTACAATTTAATGTTTATCAATTAATAAACAATGATTTTTCCTTCATTTCAAATTGTTTTCTATACTACTTAACGGAATAAACAAGGTTTTGAGCCATCATAATCAATAAAAATCTACGATATGTAAAATTGAATATAGCTCAAAGATTATCCAACTGGTTTGTATATGGTATGAAATAGTCACAGATCAGTAAAATTAAGAGTAGTTTTTATCAGTTCAAAATATAGAACAGTAGATTACTTTGTCACTGCAGATCTACTGACATATCAATACAATATTAAATACCTGTTGTTAAAATTGTAATTTTAATGTAACCTCTTGTCTAGCTATATTCATTATGTGATATTAAGGATTCAAATCATAGTTGCTCAAGAAACATAGATTGTATTTCGGTATACCTTCTTTCTCAAGATGGTACGATATGAGGTATATAACTATTATTGAGGTAGGATTGTCCTGCTGGTGCTCTGAATTTAAGTAATTCAGATCTGCCATGGTGATCAGATTTAATAGATCCTAGTTTGTATACTTGAAATAGTTTTAAATGTTGGTTCGTTGAATGGAAATTTAAGTTAAATAATGTAACCAATTATTAATTATCTTGTTCCACCAATTGTGTGATAAATATAAAATATATTCAGTCAAAATATCTCAATTGGTGATGTTTAGTATATGAAAACTCGATATAGCTCGGAAATTGAGTCTGTGTTGTGAGTAATTGAGTTTTTAATTTACATCAAGTATCAATTGTATACTAGATACCGATCAATTATAGCGAAATTCCGGTAGTGTCTATTCAAATTCATGTATGGCTATATATATATATAGGTAGCAATCGGAAAATAGTAAAATGAATACTTGCATAAGTGATTTATAAAACCTAAATGCTTAGTTATCTCAGACAGTATAAACTTTTTGTAAACATTAGATGATTATTACGGACTATGGTATCAATACCAAAATAAGAAGATAGTTCTTCATTCCAAATTGCAAATTAGCGAATTGTTTTTTAAACTTATGTGGGTTGGATCAAATTTGAAAGAAGGTGTTCATTAGTTATAAGGTTGAGGTATTTTACGATTTAACATTCGAAGAGATCTATTTAGATGAAACTGCTATAATGAATGAGGATATTGAATATTTATTGATTGATATATAGTACAAAAATGGAGTTCCAAACAACACTTTTATGAATGTCAACAATATAAAGTCAAGAGCTCGTTTAAATCTAGTCTATTGCGAAGAAACACCTTCGAGTATTGATTATTATCAAATATATATATCAATTGCAGTCCCTTCTTGCCGTTTTGACTTAAGAATATGCTGCCCTGGTTATGATCATATCTACAAGTAGCTATTAGATTCGACTACTATTGTATACTCAAATTCTTATTAGTAATCTCAATTGGTAGAATAAGACGGTACTATATCCGTATATTGAGTTATTCATAGATTGTCCAATTAAAGTTGCAGCGGCTAGTTATCATGACCAAGTCTTAAAGTTACAGCTATAGTGCAGAGATGGTTTGTTACCTTGCAACTACTCACATTAAGAAGTATCTAATTTTTAGTCCAATACATGAAGCCAGTATATGTACTTCCAATTCTTGTAGTTTTAATCCAAATTAGGTAAAAACTGTATTCCTTTTGGGCCTAGACCGACCATGGATAGATTTATAAATACCAATGCATGGATAAATGAGATAAATATAACCACGGCAGTGGACTAATATTCTGCAGGTCTTAAAACTTAAAATGGGTTTGAAATTATATACACGAAATCCCACAAACATGAAGCAGAAGCCCTTTTAGGTAATTCCCTATTATGCTCAATTCGGGGTGTTTGCTTGGGGTTTACTAAGTCAAAGACATATTAATAAGTCAAAGACATATTAATTTGAGGATTCTACAATACATACATCCATCCATCCATCCATGATGAAAGACTCAATGCTTATTATTATAAGTATATTATAGTTAAGCGCAAATCCCTGTTCAGGTTTCCGAATATAGGTCTGTGTCAATGCAACCTTGGATCAATTGAGATTTTTTAGCTAATTTTTACATCAGCCCCAAAAATTTTAAAGGGTGTGTTACTGTATCCAAGGAAAGGTAAAAATTGAATTCGATAAATATTCTGTCTTTTGGTCCTTTTCACAGTTATATATAGACGTTGTAAGTTTAAAATTTTGAGCCATTTAGCTTGGTCATGTATTCACTGATGGTATAACTGCGAACTTTGCCTTTGATGGCACTAAATTCAAGTTTTTGCATAATGTTGGTGTTGTTGTTCTTATTGATTGTGTTGGGCTCCAAAACTCTCGATCGTTAATTAAATAGCCTTAGCTTAGTCTGACTTTATGTTGAACAATGCATAATACCATGCTGCCATGGTAAATAGATCAAAAAACTCTATTATCTATATGATGCAGGGCTGCGCTTGAAATATCAATAATCTATTTAAATTTGAGGTTTCCCATGCATGCATAAGGCAAAGATTTGGTGATGCGATATATATAACCTTATATGTTACTTGAAGAACACCTCAATGCGTCTTACTAGTAAATGAAACTTTATGATTTCCATATATGAATTTGACTTTTTTAGGATTTCCATATATGAATTTGACTTTTTTAGGAACGTATTGAACTTCAAAACCAAATCATACACTTTGCCCAATTTAGCATACTAATGGTCTCTGTTTGAAAGACACAACGTCCAAACTTCAATGATTTCTTTTACACAAAATATTCACTGCAGGTATTTATAACTACTTTATATAGTATAATTCAAAAATCCTAACTGCTTCTCAGTAATACGCTACGATGCAATTGATAAAATTAATTATAAGTAGTAATATAACTAAAGGATGTATAGCCGCCAATATAACTTAAGAATCAAGCAGGCAATAACTTACTATAGTACAGATTATTTGTATCTATATATTGCAAGAATGAGCTATTTAAACTCCCATAGAAATTTCACAACTGATTCATGCGTAATTCTTATTGGTTCTTTGAGTTAAGCTTTAAAGTGCATTTACTTGATAAACGCAAAGGCTTGTCTTCGCTAGTACATAATTTGTTAAACCTTACGATCAGTTCATAGCAAAACTGATTTTAAATTACTAGAACGAAATATACAATAAGCATCGATTAATCATGATCAAGATTTTGAAGTGTCGTTTTATGCCGGATCCACAGACTTAAGGTATCTTACTGCATATTTTGAATTTCCATCAATTGTGAATGAAACTTTTTATTAAAGGTGTTGCGAAGCTGCATGTAGTATAGAACCATATATTTGAGTTTGGATTTGCCTTAGACATTGAAGACCTAAGAATTCACAGATAGTTCAATCAATAATTAAATTTTAACTAAAAAGGTTGAGAGTCATATATATTTAGACCGAAATATGGTTATGTAGGTACCTGCATTTGATATCTGAGGTATGGAAGCAACTTAAGCATCCAATAACTCTATACTTGCACTATAGTTAAATTCGGATATTGAGGATTGGTAGCTGGAAATATATGAGAGCACAGAGCTCACCGAGGTCTGATTGATAAAGTATGGCTATATATAGAGATCCATCACATGTTGATTCTAAAATCTAAAAACTTTAGAATACGCCTTTGCAACTTAAGTACAAACTGCTTCTAAATTACTTGAAGTATACTATAGTATACTTTCGGAATAATGTGGATGATTTATTGTTATAACTAAAAAGGTTCTACAATATTAATATTAACCATTAATGAATATCTATTTTGATTGTATTATTGTTCATCATATATACAAGGTTAGCTAGATATTGATCAATAGTAATTTATTGAAGGCGCTACCTTTCAATTTAGCTATTGGCAATATATTTTCACTTTAGCTGTAAAACTGGAACAATTATAATTAGTTGTAGCTGTGGAGTTAACAAATAGAGAAACTAGAAGGTCGTTGGTTAGTAAATATTATAAAAAATTTTAGTCTGATTAAATGCAATAAATTTCTGTTACTCTATGTAGTAATTCCCTTTGTTTACTGAATAATTGATATAGATACATTGAATTTAACACAAATCATATAAAGGGTTCAGTTGATCATATAGCTTATATTACTATCTTTAGCCCTGACTGTCAATTAATGTCAAAGTTACTCTTCTTTTGTAATAAAAGTCATAAAACCATGAACAAACTATTTATCTGTTTTTTAATAAGCTTACTGTATCCTATACTATAGTTAATTTTTTTTCCTAGCTAAAATTAAAGTTCTGTTCATGTTTGGTCTTACTAACCGTTTAAATTTTTTTGAAAAGTTATGGATGAATCATATGTTTTTCAAATCCCGATTCGAAAGATTAAATTCCCCAAAGTGGATCATATACGATAGTTTAGTGAGACTAACTGTCTTTGATTCCTATTTCTTGGGAAAAATCTAAAGTTCAAGAATTTTTTGAAACCATCATCGATGCACTTGAACTGGCATAGAAGCATTAGTAATAATAATATGTAGATATTTTTTTAATCAAGAAATGTTTTGCAATGGTTGAAAAAGTTTGGATCTTCTGCCATGGATCATTGCAATGGTTGATAATATTCAGCTTGAAGGATTCCATCTGTAAAATGCATAAATCCAGTTCAATTGTTTACTGTTAAATTTAAGCAATTTATTTTGAGCATATGCTTTGAAAACATATCAACATGGTGATTTTTTACATTGGAATGTATGTTTGAGAATGTGCTTAATATTTGCCGCAAAGGATTATTATTGACAGTGCCATCATACAATAGTGCTATAGTGAATGAAATATTAATTTGAATTTGACTCACCTTTTAAATTCAAGATATTTTTTGAACGCTCTATAGTGTATAGTGTGTGTATACGTGTACTGCTATACTCTATAGTATACTAAATACAATTGAAGTTACCAACTATCTGGCCAACTATATCCCAACTATATATGTATCTTATGAACTAATCAGAGTTCTGAACCGGTGTAATCACCTGTGCATCTTAAGCTAGTATAATAGAATTGAAACTCTTTAATTCCAAGTATATATAAAAACCTATGATTTTTTGGGTCTAAGGGCTTAATTATTTCGACGCCTAAGTTCACGTCGAGCCATAGTTGCAAAATATTCATCAAATGGAGTAATCGAATACAGCCTAGGTGTCTGAAAGCAATACGCGGTGTAGTTACACGGTGGTGGTGAATAAAGGTACAAAGTTAAATAAACGCTTTCAGCTCAAATGCCGGAATTAGTTCCTAATAACTAAAATTACTGTGTATATTATAGATACTTTAATGGCTATAAAATTCTCAAAATAGGACTGCCGAATTATGGTCTCAAACTATGTGTTTCTGGTGTAAAACTTCAAACTTTGTATCACTCGAAATCTGTATCTATTTCAATATGGGTTTAAGGTTGATGGAAAACCATATAGGCCCAGGCTCATGTATGCATACATATCCTACTAATACATGTATAAATATTAACAGGTGCGTGCCTATATATAATACCATGGTATACTATATATATATATGTAGTATTGAAATGAGATCATTCTGTTTAATAGTACCTCAGATTACTTATTTATAAAGTACATTGGATATATTTCTCGTGATTAATCATCTGAATACAAATTAAATAATTTTTGAGGGTCAAACTTCTTTAGACATTAAAGGGTCTCTCAAAGGGTGCAACATCACGCCTCGATCAAGGAGCATATGTTTTTGTTTTCCAATAAATAATGTTCATTGTTGATCCAATTGATTATTTTAAGTTCATAATAGCTACAGCTGAAAATGTTTTGGAGTGTTGAAAAAACTGCAAAGTTTCTTGTGAAGGGTCACCAGGACGTTATAGTCTGAAAGATTCTGTCTATGTTCGGATTTTGTAATATATATGCTTTCGTAAAGAAAAAACATCAATTATAGCTTGTTTACTTTGTGATTAGCCACATAAGGATTTATATACTGTAGATGGATATAAAATCATGTAGCAACACATATATTTGAGCTGATCCTACTTTTGTGATTTTAATAAAGTGTGGCTTTGAATTTATCATTCTATGCAGAAGAATGACTATCATTTGATTTGAAAGTTTTCAATATATAGTTGTATACTATAGTCAACTTAGAGTTATACTCAAAAAGAAACTCTTACCAATGGTTAGAGTTTAGAAACATCCGCGCAATTTGATTCTATTGAAGAACATTACCATTGGTATCTATATATATGATAATACAAAACTACTTGTTTTAGAATTCTAGTAACGAATGCGATCAAATAAATACTATGGTGATGATGTTTAACACTAGACCTAATAAGCATGTCCAGTATACCCTTAAAGGTGAGATGTTATTCAACAAAGAATGGCTACCAGGGAGTAGCTAAATAAAAGTTTAAATATATCTACTGATGTTTTTTAATCGCATTTTTTGTATCAGCCAGGCTCTTACAAATTTAGATGAATTTGCAATTTTAAATATCAGGTATAAATAATCCTGTCTATATATATAAAGTTTTAGTGGTATAGGTCACTCTGATTAAGATCCTTTAATTTAATTTCTAGGAATTTCACTAAAACCCCGGTTCAGTTATTTATTATTATACATCCAATAATAATATATCTTTTGTAGGAGAAAGTTAATATAATGCTACCCTGCAGTTCTATAAGTGGACGAAATAAGCACTTAGGCTGCAGCTGTGTAAATATAGCTGTAGCTCTAAGAAATCTTCACTGTTTTGAGTTTACATAAATATTATCAAAAGCATAGACATGTAATAATTTTTCCGTGTTATTAATTTAAGAGTAGAGAAGAGGTGCCTGCTTCCAAAGTTCCAATCATTAATATATATTCACAATATTGATTATAGCTGATAATTGTTAGATTAGCTAATCACACAGCTGGTATTTAATGATTTAATTGAAACTCTATAAGATATATCAACAACAATCCCCGTGGAAAAAACATGTTGCTGAATTTGTTTATTAGCATCATATATCACTACCAGTATATATATCATATTTAACTGAACCCTACTTACTACGGCTATATAACTGATCATATATAGTAATAGTATTTTTAGAACCAACAAATATTAGCAAGTTAATTAAAAAATACCGTTGCTACTAGAGTGTGTGAAATATTGAAATATAATGATAAATTTAAAAGAGCTTTTATTTATTGCAGAGTACTTCGGTGACTTCATGAATTATGATTGATGCTATAGTCAAAGGTACCTAAGCCGTGGCTCAATTCACTCAAGAATCAAGATTTTACAGCTGAGTTCCAGATCAATAATAGGATTTATATGGGGATTACTATAATATAGAAAGTAAACTTTGCACCAAAAATATTAAAAATATGAATTTGACTAAGACTTAACTTCCAGACTGATTTTTCCTTATCAGAGCTTTATTAGCAACCTCCACAAGTTAACAATTGAATTATACATGTTATTTATATTGTAACAAAGATCAGATAAGGCTTGGTATTCAAGATATGAACATAAAACTTACACCAGGGTACAAGAATGGCTGGACTAGATTGTTATTTTAATACTCGATACAAAGTATCATAGTATCATGTCTTTTATAAGATGCTGGGAGGATCCAAGTTTATCCTTTATCAGCTATTATATATCCATAGATGATACCCATGGCAATTGCAAGGTCTGAAAAGGGTGATAGCTTTTCGGCTAAATACACCGACCTGATTTAAATATACATGTATGTACATTTATATCCTAAAACATTTAAATCATGTATTGCAATTATTAACCAAATCTGAATAGATAGATGCAGTTTAATTTCGGTTAATAATATTGCAAGCCAACTTTTTATAAGAGCGATGGTATTAATCCATCCGGATATTAAAATCATTAAATCTATTAAATACATAACAGTGAACGGGAGATTCCTTTAACGCTGACCTTTTGTTTCTAATGGAAAAATGCGAAATTTTGAGAAGCCTTATTATTATCCATACCTGTGCAGCTATCCATTTAATTACTCAGGTTCCTCAGATATAGAACCTATAGGATTTAATTAAGTTTCATTAAAAACCCTTACTTTTCTGAATGGTTGGATGATGATCAATTCAATTGATCATAAACGGGCCACACATGTAGTGATGTGGTACCAATTAATGGTAATGGTAATTCTTGAACTGTTGCATTATATTAAATTTAATTCTAAGCCCACGAACCATTATCCCAAACTTTTAAAAAATAAACTTGTTTGGCATATTAACTGATTAAATTTTGTTAGAACTTATCGAACCTGGTCTAAAGAATTATTTCAGATCCGATATACATTTGAAGGACTTCGGATGTTAAAAAAAATCTGAAGCTCAGGTTACTGAAATTTCAACTTTCTCGTTGGATTTAAAACTGATTCTTATAAGTTTATTAAATCCGGATAAAAATCAATCTCTGATTCGAGATGTAACTTTTTTCAAGTCGAAAAAATCTTCGTGCATTATGCACCATTAAAGTTGCTCTGAGACCTTTGACTTTAAGGTGGGTAACCGACATATTTGGCTTTCAAGCCTAGGTAAGGTTGTTGGAGAAATCCAAGACTCCATATGGGCTGAATGGGTTCCTACAAATTTTATCAGAATCATATTTCATGTTTGTCAAATTGGTATCGAACGGTTTATACATGCAATAAAATAGAACGTTTCTACAGTAAAAGCTTGAACTCATAATTCAATTGGTTGAATTATAAGTATTTTACAATGTAATCAAACAAATTGATCGTCAAAAGCTGTAAAAATTCGAAATTTGAGCACCGACACGAATTGCTGAAAAATTTTAAATATTATTAACCCGGAGATGAGATCTCTGCCAAGGATAGTACACACGTTTTTTTCCCCCAAATTCAACTATTTCGATTAAAGTGGATCTTTTTAATTCAACTGTAGGTGATTAAAATAACGTCAAATAAGTTCAGTTGCAAAGCACGATCAAAGTGGGTTTAAAACTTTCAATACATCACGCTTCCTCCATCCAAGGATTTTCATTAATTAGTCTTAAGTTGTTCTATCCATGCAATCTAGAAGGTTTTTAAAGGATATTTTTAGATCTTTAAGGTGAAAATTTTCACTGCATGGCGATCCGACATCCATTTTTTTTCTTTCACATTGCAGTAATATGGTAACAATATCGTGAACTTTTCAAATCTACCAATGAAAATTGTTTGGAGAAGGCATTCTGCAGTGTTAGTCTGAATCTATTGTTAGTTCTTATAACTGTGACAAAATATTATTGTATGATGCGGGTTTGACGGTATCTCGTTTAGCAATTGTGCGAAACACTTGACGCAGTTCAATTTTGAAGATCAATCAACAGGAGGGCCGAACCTTATATATAAGAATCCTAAGTTTTACTTAGAGACTGTGCCCCCAAATTTTCAGTGGATCTTTCAATTAATTGAGTTAAAGAATGATTGCAAGTCTCAAGTATCCATCCATAGTATAGTGAACGATTTTAAGCACCACATTCAGACCAGATTGGCCAAGCAGATACATTATTTACGTTTCATAAGCATCTAATTTTGCAGCTGGTACGGCGATATATTAAATTTCAATTATTAAGTAGGGTCTAAAGGCATAGTTGATCAATAATTGTTTAATATCGAGAACCACTGGCAGAAAATTTCCCAGTTAATACATGTTGCAATGACATAACATTTTGCAGTGTGGTGTTCAACGTTGAAATTAATAGGTGACCACAAACTGAATGAATGGGTTGCCGCCGTAATCATTCTTTAAAAACCAGTCTCAAAATATATGACTCCTCTGGCGATTTACGTGTATAGGCTTGTATTATATATTCTGGATTATAGTATATCCTGAAATATAATGTATCTCAACATAATACATGTAATAATATTTTTCATATTCGGCACCATCGTTCCCAAATAAGGTTTAACTCAGCATTCACTTTGTGCCTTTTTCGTACCTGAAAAAAACTGAGACACGTTGACTATTTAAATGTGATTAACCTATAAAATAAGTATACTGGATGATATATGTGGGAATTTATATTGTCTGAGCTTGAATCTCATAAGGCATACATAGCTATAGATATATGTCTATAGAGCCCTTGCTAAAACATCGCTATTCTGCATACAATTGAGCTTAGTTTGTTGTATCCGAATTGTATCCATATTTGCAAAACTGTACTTGTATACTCATGAAAGCTTATTAAGCTAGTTTGACAAATTGATCAAGATATCTTGGATAATATGTCAACTATTAACAATTTGAGGAATAACTTTTGCTCTTCAAAAAATCTATGGGACGGTAAATTCATATCAGTAGAGCTAAAATTAGCAACCTGAGAACTATGGATGGTAATATTAATTATCTATTATAGTATTAAAATTCTTGAGGTTTTGAAATATTATATAGTTTAAACTTTCAGTCAAAAATTTTTGTGAATCACGACCTTAAAATTTCTGCCTGACAGTACCAGTAGTGGTGGCGAACTGTAGTGATATTATGTCTATATATTTAATGATTGAAAGTAAATCTATTAGCACTCACGCATCGGATAATTATAGCTTTTTCGACGAAACCTTAACCCTATACATCAATATCAATTTTTATAGCCTATAGGTGAATAAGTACATGCATCTATAAACCGAGAATGTCATATGGTACTAAAGAGCCTCGGGCATACCTGGCTACATCTGAGCTTTATATATGAATTCTTAAGGAGCATGTATGGGATAGAACAGTGAAGAACGATCGAAAATGTTATTCTAGACATCACACCCAGAGTTTTACAGGTTCCGTGTGATGGATATAACGACAAACTGTCTAGGCGTGTACATACTGTCTATTTGTTAAAAGGCACAATCTTCTGACGATCAGAAGTTTATATACTGCAATTTGTAACTGGAATTTTAAATAAAGATGTAGTGCCTATATTTGATTTATTTATAAGCTTTAATACTAAAAGCATTTTATAGGTTGTTTATATGCTCATTTGTACAACGAATGGGGTGACTGAAACTTGTAAGAATTAGCCTAGCATATTTAATAAGCGTAAATTTCGATAATAAGCTGTTACATCTTTGAAAATAACTCAATATTTATACAAGACTCGAAAATTTGAGATTCTAGTGCCACGTTTATAAGCTTCGGAGATCGATGGTAGGGACTATTAGTTATATATCCCCAAAATTTGCAAGTATATATGTTGTAAGATATGTATTAACTACACGAGATGGCCAATTTTGAACACTAATCAAAGTAACAACAATTCATTGAGATGAATTTAAATAACGAAACAGAGTTGGACGCATAAAGCATAAATCAGTAAAATTCTAATAAATTCATCAACACAACTGCAGAGGCAACGTTAGGAAGAGTAGCTATAGAAATTATATGCGAAATGCACCTTCGCAAAACATACACCTTGAAGACTATCGGCTGATATTTTACATTCACTCATTTCTTATTATAATACATGTATATGCAAGAACATTACTTCGAATAGTTAACGATTATACATCCGACAGCAAGCTTGCTGGAAGTGTATGACTTTTGCATTGTGAGATTTTAGTTACAGCTCCATCTATGGATCTACCAAGATGATTTAAAAGTACCAAGTCACTTTTGATGTAGGTACAGGGAAAGTTTCTAACTGCTATAAGGTAAAGCTCTATTCTTAGCACTGCAGTAAATCAATCTATAAAAAAATTTAAATATAAAATAACATGATCTTTTTATCATGGATGCCTCAGGCCATATTTGATTATATGCTTTAGACTTGGACTTTGTTTAAAACAAAACAGCTTAAGATATCGCAGCTAGAATATTAACTGAAATCGCTGAGAATACCAAATGATACCATGGTAATATCCGGGTTACTGAGCTCATATTGCATCAAATTTAACATTTTTGAGAGTATGGATAAGATTTTTGATCTATTTAAGCCGTTCATAGTAGCCGTTTAGATCCTGGTCTTGAATAATGCACTACTCGTGAACCTTCCCTATAGATTTTTGTCCTAAAAATTCTGCAAAAAGAGTTTCAATAGCTTAATTCAAATCATGTCCGATTCGCTTTTGATTAGATATGAATTTGACTATTGGGTACCATATGCAACTGTATTTATTTAAACCCTTTCATATTTAAATAGAGCCTGGAGCTTGTAGTTTATTTTCTATTATAGGTATAGTTTATAACACTCAAGAGTGGGCTCATGCATACTAATAAACCTGTAGATGTATATCATTTTTGTTATATAATATTGAGACTAGGCCTGTTATTAAAATTCAAGGCACCTAGCTAGCCTAGGTTTAATCAATAGAAGGGACAATTCTTATATCGAATTATAATGAGCTAAAATCAGATATATAACATACTCTTATAAAGTTGAATAGGGCCACAGTTTTACAATACATGAAACAAATTTCCCTTGGTAGCATCCAGTCTAAACTTCTTATAGAGCAGATCTAATTAATTGAGCATGTCGATATGATCTGATTTCTTTGAGTCTGTGATACTGATTCGGCTTGTCAGTCGGAAGCAATAAGACTGATATCAAAACATAGACAGATTTTAAGCACTTTGGTCATGGGTATTAATAATTAATGTTAGAGGTTAAATCTATATGTAATTATTAGCAAACGCCTAGTTATAGGCGGACAAGCTTGTACTAAAATAAAATTCTACTCTTGTTAAAGTGTAGTGTAAAAAGGTGAGCCATCCATCCATGAATGGATGCTTGAGCACTATAAAACTTACTAGCTTTGGAAATTAAAACCGTTAGGATCTGAGATCGTTGGTAACGGTTTTTCCTCACAAAGTCTCAGCCAGGTGTTTTTTCAGACCAGCTTACAAACTTAAGCTTACTTAATAACTATCCATGAAAATTATCATGATGAAATCCCGTCTACAAGTCTTGAAATAGTTTTGCGCGTGTCCAAATTACGCTTTATAAACCCCAGTTCTTAATTTTTTGCACCATCTTATGTGGTAGCTGTGTACCATTACCTAACAGCTGTATATCGGGTATAGGCCTGAGATTGCCACAAGTTTTAAAAGTTACACTGTAGATATTCGATCACAGATGTATCTAAATCAATCTATTCAACCCAACTCGTAAAAAAATCCGATAGGTTTCTGCTTGAATCCGGATGCTTTCCCCCCGCATGATGTTTGTTTTATCATAATTTTAAACATTTCAAAATTATCCCTAATTCTGGCATGTCTTTTATTTTATCCTTTGCTTCTGAAAAATCAAAGTTCTGAACCTAAACATTTGAGCCTACCACATATATATCGTAATTCAATTGAGTTGTCTTTTCGAAGTTTGTAAATCATCTGGTATAGTTACAAGTTTTATTCTGGTTTAGAACTACATTAAGATCATGTTTCTTCATGAATCAGCGTTGGTTACCCACAACAATTGTTAATTAACTAGAATTATAGAGTGAAGCTGCAAAGGCACCCCGATATCATGTGCACTACAACCAACATATAAACGAGCCTACCTTTCAGGTTCATACCTTAAGAATTCTTGAACATACTTTGAAGAAAAATCGGCCATAAAAAATGAGCTGATATTAATGACCATTTAGCTACTTAACATTTTGAACGCTAAGACTTAGTAAACATAATAAGTATATACCAATGAGTATTATGATAACTACACACAAACACTTAATAGTACTCCAGCTATTGCCTATTTAAGATTGTAGACTAAGTCTTAGCTATAGGTTAAGCTTCATTGGCTTATATCTAATTCAGTATTATAATACTGCGGTCTTAAAAATTGTTCCTAGAGCATTGCTTCTTAATACAAATCTTCTATGGTAACAATATTATATATAAACAACTTCAGGGCTAATCGACATTAAATATTTGCACCGTTCGATATAAAATAAACATATTTTCTATTGTTTGTATGAAACTTAAAGTTTTGACCCTCTTAATTCTAGGGTCCTTCAGACTGTCTATATAATTGAAACACTAAAGGTTTGACATGATTTTTTCCCCCCTGAGCCCGATATTATAATACTGCAGGTAAACTATGAGCATTTAACCGATCGATCCTTTCTATACAAATTTAGGCCAGTCCTTTTTTCTCACAAGTTACTGTCTAATATAGCCCCTTAAAATAGTATTTCTGTGGAACTAAATAATCTGCCATTTGCAGTTAATTCCATCCAATATTCGTCCATATTTCCTGTGTGATAAGTCTGTCTGTACTTCAACATAGCGGATGGTTTAAAATGCTATCATAACTAGAAGCTTACTCAGAAGGGATAGAATTACAATTGGATGCTGTTGTGGAGACAGGATACTAGAATGCAGAAGCATAGGGAACTATAGTATACTGTAGTTGGATTCAAATGTTCCAAGTCAATTAAAATAATGCAGCATATGAGTTTGACACTTAACGGTCTTTAATAAGCGTGTAGTGATTTAACCGCGAACTAAACAGCAAAGTAAAAATTTTCACAATAGGCTCATAATTTGCTTTTAAATCACACTCAAACAAAGTTCAAAGCCAATCAACCTAAGCTTAAGAATTCACTATCTGAGAAATTGATTTAACAGAACCATACTATCTTATAACTACCCGGTAACTATATATAAATAACAGAAACTTTTTATAGGTACTGCAAAGCTTGAAGGGCGCTCGAAGACTCGGGTTCATTAAAGTATGTGGAACAGAACTAATAAATTAAAAAAAGTTTTCCACTACTTAATTTAACTCAGTTGTAGTTAATGTTGTGTTACTATGGATCCATCATGATCCCGATGATGAGTCCATTAATAATTATGCACCAGTTCTACTTCTCAATCGATTTATCATGGTTAATAAAATTTTCACGATCAAATTTTTAGCTTAATTTAGAAAGCAATCAGAAGTTTCGTTGACCCAATTTACAATTTTAGCTTGAGATCGTTGATTATCTAAGACATTAGGCATTTATATATTAAAATTATATCACTTTAGTAGAACTATATATACACATCATATACATTCATAATTATAATCAATCCATGTTTACATGTAGGTTTCCACATATATTAAATTGGACGTGAATTCTATAGGATACAAGGCGGTTACATATGAAATTTTACCAAATAATGTAAATTTCAGCTTTAATGGATTATTATATCCCACGCCAGCTGAATTTATCAGCGCCATACGTATCCTTCTGGATATCTGTACTTCTCAATTAATTGAATATTGATATTGATGAATAAACACTACATTACTTCAGAATCAAGATTGGTACACTCAATTAGTGCATGCTAATTACATATTATCAAACTAATAATCAATAAAATTTTGTTGCAACCATTTTGAATGTTGAGGCTCTCTTTGAACAAAGATTCAAACCCAGAATAAGTATATATTATTGTAAGGTTATGCTTTTCTATTTTTATTTTGATCAATTTTTTATTGATCAAACCACCATCTATGGCGGTTGTTGCAGTTTTGGCTGTACCCCCACCATGGGCGTTTATCAGTTGACGAACTAATAACAATTCATCTCATGCTAACTGTATCTGATAACATATAAAGGTACCCCCATTATTGAATATAGCTATAGTTCTACGGACAACCGTAGTAGATTCAGATGGGAAAGCAAAAAGTAGTCATGGTAATGACTTAGCATTCTAGCACACCTAAAGGATCTAAGGTTAGCTTCCTAACTAGGCTCCTTGCTTACATTTTACTGTACAGCAGAGTCAACGCAAGAGCCCGGCAATTGAGATGTTTGAATTGATTGCATGGCTTCAACTGAGTGCGCTCAGCTTAAAAACACTTTAAATTTTCAAAATCTACATATACCTCAATTGATTAATTCTATCCATTTAATATTTATTAAAAGCATCCTTATGAAACCTCAGCTTTTTTAGTTTTAGTATTTCTTCATTCAATCTTGAACGAAGAAGGTTGTTTTGGGCCTGATAGTTTTAAAGCGTTTGTTTCCATCGATGATACGAGTATTATTATTCGACGCGTCCTAATTTTTAGCATGTATCTATTTATATACATGTAAGACGTGCTATTTGTTAGGCTTGAACCTCTCAAGCCTATTTATTACAATGATGGGCCGATCTTTTCTCTGATACAATTAACCATGACGTCCACTTAAGGTTTTGCTACCATACTTTGTACCTCAATTTATAAGGCACTTTACCTCGAGCACGCAGTGAGATTTGAAAATCTATCTGTAGAAAAATTAAAACTCTTTTTTTGGCTTATATGGCCATGGTCACCATTTCTATCTGATGAATAAACAATTGGTGCCAGAAGTCACTTATCATAATACGGATGCCTAAATCTACAAAGCTATTATCAGATCTACCTCAATTCGGATATATATATAGATTTTGTCTGAAATTTTCAAATCAAGGTGGATTAAGATCTTAAGAATTTGAACGTGGTATATACATGTATTACCATCTATTTTAGCCCATGGGTTCGGAGGTGACGTATATGATGTGTACAGTTGTACGTCTTCTATTACAGCTTAGCCGGCTGGAAGTTGCAGTTGTGGCTTAAAACTCACTGAGTTTGTTCAAAAGTTTTCACAAATCGGCTTCCTTCGCCTTAAAATCTGCGCTGATCTGATACTAAGTCTAGCCGATAGTATACCAACGTATCAAATAAATTTAAGTGGCTGCAAGTTTAAAGACATGATTCTACATCTACTGCCATGGTATACCACTGGTACTGGTTGGACTTGAGTCCGCAATCCAATTATGCATCGTGGATAAAAGATATTTTAAAAACCTTATAACATTACTTTAACGTGTGAAATTTCATTTAAGCCAGTTAATTAATGGATCAATGCGTTCTATAGCTGTTCTACAGTAAAATTTACGATATCCATATTGGAGGTTTTAATTTTTTTTTTTTTTTGGATTTAAGCTTTACAAATTCTACCATCCTACATCCGTTGATGTAACTCTGCCGATCATCGCTAAAGGTTTTAGAAATATCTCGGATTCAAGACATTTGATACTTATCATGTTTGCTTTTTTCCCCAAATTATATATTATTGTAATATTGTCATATACTGGTACATGAATGTACACCATGGCAATCCATTAATTTCAACCTCAATCTCACAGTGGGCCGCAGCATTTCCATCCATTTAAAAAATATAAAATTGGAAGCTCCACTTAAATTTGAAAGCTGAAGGAAAGATGGTGCCAGCTTTTAACTTTAGCTGTGCTGTATATAATCTAGCTCTAGTAAATACTTTTAAATAGAGATGCCCAAACCTAAAAAACTTCAGTTGCATTCCCTATATCAGTATGCCTGTAGAGTGCTAAATTTTGATATCAGAAATGAGAACGTTTTTTAAACAGCTGGAGGACTCAAAATTAAAAATTAAAATAGCACCCATATCGCTTGTTATAAAAGGCTTGTCTTTTGACTCTCAGTTTTAAACCCCAGAATATTCGTGGAGTAAATTATAACAAAACTTGCAGACTGGCATCTTACATCCATCCGGATGTATTTTGTGGGGATACTATTTTTTTTCAATTTATTTGAATTGTGTTGTGGTAAAAAAAAAAATACCTTACATACGTAATAATATATTATTATAATCTGATCTAGAAAACCTAAATGGATATATAGACCCTGCTGTATACCGGTGATATAGAGACATTGAGCTCGACTCACTAAGTATTTATGTTAACGTTTTATTATTAAGGCATCCACGCATGATGCAAAAGGCTTAAATTCCTCTCGCATCAAAGCGCCGGTGGTAGCTGATAATTTGTCATACTGATGAATCGATCCATATGATAGTAAATTAATATATCTCCAACCATTAATTAATTTATTGTTGGTCAATAAATGGGTTGTGTACCAAATAAAATGAGGGGAAGCACCTATGCTGATTTTCAAATGTTACCGAAATAAAATAAAGTTTTTAGCCAACATTCTAATTGCCTTCAAGCAATTGCTGTATCTATGGATATTACCATGTTTAAACTGGTAGTTCGATATATTAATATATCACTAGTAATTTTAGTCTTGATTTTACTTCTAATAATTAAGGTTTTTTTTAGCCTGCAATTGGCGCTCTATACTTATGTTAACTCCATGGCATTTGTGAGAAAGTGATGAGCTGGAGGTTTAAATTACTAAGCCAACTGCTAGCTGTTGAGAAGATACATCTCGGAGTTTTTTTTTTCTTTCAAGATATACCTTAATCCATATGTATAATTATAGTTTAAATCTCTTTAAAACTGAGCTACAGACCACACACCAATGGAAAAATAATCTATTGGGTAATTCTGATGGTAAATGTGGTAAGTTGATATCTTGTTTGGATCTAAAGTTCAAGAAATTTGCAGTATTAATAACGCTAATTGTGGGATATACTCTGCAGTTTAACTTGTACCTAATAAATTTTAACTCAATTGCTGTGCCCGTGGATTATCCATGTAATTATAATAGAATTTCACTAAAAAGTTCTACCTGTACTCTTAATCCTACCCTTAATGTGCGAATAGATGGATACTGCGGAGGTTTTCAGCTTTTAAAGATCCTTTAAATTTAATGTTAATCAGTCATTTGAAAAAATAATACGTGCCGATCGTTTTTACCTAAATAGTGCAAGGCAAAATAATTATTTACTCAATTTGGCATGCTCCAGATCTGGAGTATGAAAAGTAAGCTGTACGCGGTAAATCCATTTGCTCAAGCTTGATAGGATATACCGTCACTGATAGTAAAAGGCAGCTCAATTGTCGTTGATTATGGTCCGACGGTGGAAATATGAGTTCTACAGTAAGCTTTGACTGCTAATCAATCGTCTAAAACCTTTTTATCAGAATGTTATCAGCTGAATTCTGTTAATTCTTTTATCTATAGAGTTTTAAAACTAACTGAGGATATGACAGTTTGAGCTTATAACCAGTAATTTTTTCCATAAAACAACAGCATAACTTGAAGTCTTAGGGGTGATTTTTATATCCACTGCTTTTTTGATACATCTACTCAACATGTAGCAGATGGTTATCACATTAATAGTACAACAGAAAACTAGTACTGTCCAAACTAGAATCTTAATCAGGTTCGAATGATACCTGTGGTACTATAGACTTATGATAAACGGTTATCAGCGTTCTCACCTGGTTCATAAAATTTTCAGGTAAACTCATGGCCAGCCAGATGGATGCTCAATCGATAATATGGCATTATGTATATTATAATTGTATCATAGATGGTATAAGTTTTAAGTACCGCTTATAGTTAGTTATTAAACTACCAGATTACACGTAAATAATTTAAGTGGGCCCTTACGTTCAACGGTTTTAATCACATCGCTCGATCGATCTAAGGCGAAATCATGAAACTTTATCTATAATTTTGAAGGGACTATTGCTTTAAATGATATATCCAACTCGTAATTATCATGATATACACGGATCGGACGTGAAAAAGCTATAGGTATTAATTCATAATAGTATGCAATGAAATCTATAAAGGTTATCATACCTGAAGCCTGTTCAAAACGTCTCCTCATTCAACTCTTTACTATACGGCTTTGTAACTGAATTATATTGGTCAACCAACATAAATTGCACTATACCATGGTAGTATATCTAATTGGAGTCGACCTATAAAATTCACTGATTGTACTCGATTTACTCTGTCAGACTTCAATGCTGACAGATATTAGTTCAGAACCCTCTCAACAAAATGTCACCAAAACAATCGCTCGTATTTCAATTTAGATGATAAATGCGCTCAGCTTTGAGAGTATCCGAATTACAAAATCCCCATTAAAATTCTAATAATACTGAACTTATAATCTTTTAAACCAAATTTTGAATTGAACTACAATATATGTCCACCCTGCTAATTAAGGTAACAGTCTGTCAGTACTCCAATTGAGTACCATGGCAGTACTAGAACTGCTGTAGTTTAGTTGTATATATAACGCACACACACACGCACGGATCCAGTCTCATCATATCATCATCTTTATACCAACTGATAAAAGTAATCTTGAACTGATCTTCACTCAGGAGATGCGGGGCATTGCGGGCTCGAGCTCCACAGCTGGATTATTATTTATGCAATGCATGATGTATAACCAATAATAATACGTTTCACTGTTGCAGATCTTTTCCAATTTTGAAATAGCTTGTCTTGCTTTGTCTTATTTCAAATCCGAGTCGAGGATTTTAAGCAGAACTAAAACGTCGATGCGAAATTTCCAAGTGCTATAACGCAGCTGAGATTTATAAGACATAAGCCGGTACGGCCAACAATATATTTATCTACTAGAAACACTCGAATGAGCCCTATAGCTATAGGGCATTGTGGTAATTATCAAATTGCATTGGCTCAAAGATTAAGAAGTTACAGTAAATCCGGCCGATAGCATATATATGGTACCATCCATCCGATGGCAGGTAGGTTTGATGAAATTTCAGTTGGATTGAGGCCTATAGTATACTGCAATACAATTGTATTTTTTTCTTTTTAACTTAACTACACTGGTTGATCTGAAAACTACAGTATACTTAATTATCATTATGGGTCAGTGGAGTCTTCAATTGAGTGAAGATTTAGCTTAGAAAGTCTCAGCAAAAAAAGATCTGATAATCTGAGCTCTAGATCTGACTTAACGCAACCTTTTAATAAAGACTTTTACAAAAGATCCTATCTAATCAATTGACCAGCTGTAAAATAACTTATTTAGCTAAAAACAATAAACAACTATAGTAATCAGTCTAAGATCAACTGATGGTATATTTTTTCCAATCCACAGAGATACCGTCCTGATATGTTGAGGAACTCTTCAACTTCAAAGTTGGGGACAGCAGTTAATTGCAATGGTATAATGTATCTACGAAACTACCTGCTTATTCAAAAATCATCAAATTGATACGGTTATTTCATTTATAGCACTATTACAAATTAAAAATCTAGATCAGGACTTTTAATTTCCGATTCGAATTGCGAAAGATTTTTTTCAGACTAGATATTTTTGGGTTTTAGTCTAATAAATCTGTGGTAATATTAATTATAATTTTTCCAAAAATAAAAAACAATTCCTACTTATTCCTACTTCTCAAATCGATAGATGTATAACTCTAGTGTCTAGAATTATCTAATTTATCAAATATATACTGTAGATTGGATATATATAATGAGTTTCCAAAAAAAGAATCCTCAATATAACATATGTTGTTATGAGAATGGCGTGAGATGCAATGTCAATCCATTGGGTTTGAAGTGTGTCTTATAACTCAACTACTATGACGCGAGAAAACCCGAACTCAGTGGGAATTTCTGATCTCATGCGGTAATAGCGTCTTAAGTCAATTGTTATTCGAGTCTAAAATTTAGCCTCTATCCGGTTTGAAGCGCATATTAAGGTTCAAATCTACTCGCATTTCAAATTCGACTACTGTATACCTGTACTGGAATTACTATCATCCGGGACGGCAGTACCCTACTCTAGTTGCCAAATGCCAATGATGTAGTAAAATGACGCCTTCTGGTAAAAACTAAAGCTTAACATCTTTTCATCAGATTAATTAATAGTACTATAATACATATAACTGTGTAGATATACAATTATCTGCTTTTATAAGTAAGATCTTTGTAGGAATCTATGATTTGGACGGGCATTCAGACGTGCAATCCTATCATCCAACTATCACTCAAATTATGCCAATTATGATTTAGGCGACCTTAAAGGTTATGATATTGATCGCCCTATTTAATCTTAAATTATCCATTTGAATTAATAGATACCCACACCGACTCAATTGTCTGATACGATGCCTAATAGCTTACTTGGTAGAATATCCTAGAATAAGCTTCGGGATATCTTTTCGAGCCTATGCATCTTATAGTTCAGTACATTACATATTTGGAGCAATCTTTCCACCAGGACAGTCAGGCTGATCCTCAGGTCTGAGTGTATTATCCCTAATGACCACGCACAGGTATATATCTGATATTGACATCTAATTTGTAGTTATCGATAATATCCAATACCTGATATTCATCTATATATATGTATGGATGTGGCTCAAATTTACCAAATCAAGAACCTGCTAGACGATCGCAGCTTCATGAATGTATTATAGCTAGGTTTGGTTTTTTGTGTTTGTCCTCAAAATGTTTCAATATTTACGCATATTAATTATAACTTCACAAAAATCTGATATATAGAATCCCGAAAGATCAACTTTGAAATTTGAAACTTGAAGATATCATGTTGACCGGCCAAAACCCTTACTTTATCGATGTAATGGCATCATATTTATTCTTGAAAATTATAGTTTTAGCAGTTCAATAACCATTTAAAAGTTTGAAAGTATACCAAAATAATAGTCAAGTAAGTTTGGGTACCTTTGCTATAGTCGAAGTGAACAAGACTTTGTGAGTAAGTTTTTCTTATAAGTTTGTTATCACGTTGACTTAGTTAAGCGTTACCTCGAGTTGAATGAAGCTCATTATCAGAAACATCTCAAATACCTTTATTCATAACATTATGGATTAGAATTGGAAGAATTTGAAACAGGAACAAACCATTGCCATAGACTCGAACAGGGTGTGAATTAATTAGGACAAGATTAAGATTTAAGTAACTTCAAATCTAAAATGCGATAATTGTTGACACATATGGTACACTTTCAACTTGCAAGTGAATGCCTGATTGGGCTTGAAATAACATATTTGTATGGACCACCTGCCTTGAAAAGATTACATGTGTATGTGTCACAAAGTTAGGAGTGAAGATCTAGTTTGGTCTCGATATATATTTTTTAT
Source organism: Blastobotrys buckinghamii (nom. inval.) (assembly GCA_030579975.1). Classification (NCBI taxonomy): domain Eukaryota; kingdom Fungi; phylum Ascomycota; class Dipodascomycetes; order Dipodascales; family Trichomonascaceae; genus Blastobotrys; species Blastobotrys buckinghamii (nom. inval.). The sequence goes on from JAKTSB010000014.1 coordinate 58,886, forward strand.
AAATTTTCTGCCGCAGCAGATCCAATAATTTTCGGGTATGTCCATTGTACGGCTAAGAATTTCAATTGACACCATCTTTATCCATATAGCAGATCAATATATCTATAGTTATAATTGATCAACGGTATTCAAATAGAGATGTCAATTGGGATTTTAAAGTGAGCTGTGCGCAATATACTAATTAATTAGCATACACATATAAAATATTTTATTACCGTTATTGTATAACTATTATAACTGCTTAGCGATAAACTCCCCATCCAATTGACATGATGAGTTCATATAATACCATCGATCTTGACACCTTTACTAAGGGACAGAGTCCCGAGTTGCGTATGATACCTGATGTATGAGGAGTCCACTATACCAGTATATCAATTAAATTTCTGGTCAATAACCTTGATTGGTTGTTGACAATATTATATAATAAACGGTTTGACAGCTTTTTATCACAATCATGATGGGATATTAATGTAATTGCTGTGAAGGTTTATTCCAGCTATGAATTCAATTATAAAGGAAGGTGTAGATGGTACAATTATAATTAGTAGTATAAATTCATTAAGGTATTTCAAGCAGATTATGACCCAAGAGTTAGCCTTTTGTCTGGACCATTGTACCCTTTAAGGCTACAGTGTAGATGATCATCCCAAAAATCTCAGACAGTCGTTTAAGTGCCTGCCATAGTACCATAAGGGTTTTGTGCTACCTCCGAAAGTAGTAAGGCTCCTCCATCCGGTAAATGATTGTCCTGGACAATTATCATCAACACAAAAGATTATTGCGCATGACATGGACCTTGCAGGAGTTCCCTAAAATAGATTATAACTGTCAAATTTGGTAAGCTGTAATATCTGGATTCTGTTTAGATTTATTTTATACGGTAACCTACTGCCTACCTGGTAGTTTATATAGTAACTGCCCGTAAATTAGTACTTTTTTAAGCCCACCGCTTAAGTTACAGCCGGCAGTTTGTGCGGTAAATTGATTGTGTTGATGTATTTTTCATTTAATAGCGGGGGCGATCGATATTTTATGCGGCGTTCTAGCTACAGAATTCTAAATTGTCATAAACTTTTATTCATTAAACGCAATATATCATTCATATTATCAGTGAAAAGTGGAGTAAATTGGTACTTTCACGTTAATATCCACAACTAAAGATCAATTTATAGCGTTGCTTTATGATTTTATACGTAGAGATTTTTGTCGGCAAATTCCACCAGCTTGTAAGCTAAAGTGCTATGGCTTATGCTAAGAATCTGCATCGCTGTTAACATGAAGTAATTTTAACAAGCACCACCATGATAAAGTAACTTAATGCTTATCAACTCTATTATACTCCGCTATTCTAGGTTCAAAGATGTATTTGAATTGGCCGCGATCTGCTGCACCATGGTATAATGTATCCTAATCACATTATATGTACTTTAAAGGCCTATCGTGATTGAGATAATTTATACTTGGTTTTGGATACTACAATTAATGGGATCAAACCAAGGCCAGCCTGATGTTTTAGGACATCGAAATAAGACTCTAAAGTTTTTAGATTAATTGAGTTTGAGAACTCGTCCTAACCAATTCAGATAAACGTAGGACTGGAAACACAATCAATATCAGCAAGGTATTATGGATTTAATTGATATCGATCTTTGGGTTCCTAAAAGCGGGGAATCAATTTTTTTTTTTTTATCTATAGACATTGTGAGTACATAATTTATCCACATACAAACAAGCTGAGATTATTTAACGTAACGATGCATTTGAAACCTCGTATAAGCTTATGCTGAAATACATTTGCAGTATACTATAGTTTTATACAATATATGGATGCCTATAGTTATATAATAAGAATCATTCAATCCAATCATCCTCTTATTACAAGTTTATCCATGCATTGAGTGTAGTAAAAATACACAAAATCCGATTGAAATTCATTGGGTTCAAAGCTAAACATTCATGGTTCAGTTAGATCAAAACTGATACATCAGAATGACAATTAATCCTTTGAATAAATCCGATAGTAAGACTAAGCAGTCCAATGTATACCTGGAACTTTCTAACATTTATGAGGTATTGTTAAATAATAATAAAATAAATGCAATCCTAAACTATAAATTTATTGTAAATTATAAACAACTGATGGCTAAAAAGCTAAGATATAGCATCTGTTTGCAATTTTAGGTATCATTAAGGGCTTTGGCCAATTAAATTTATTCCCAATTTAGTTTTATCGTTAGCTTGGATATACAGATTTTCGTCAAGGCATACCATTCTATCCATTTTACAAGCTATAAAAATATTAATACTATAGGATATGATGTTACAGTCTCATTTTGAAAATTCAACCAGCAGCAAAAACCGTTTTAAATCGAAGATCTATATATATGAACGCAAAAGTTTTTTCAGCGGTCGCCGAAATTAGATGAGGGGAATTTTTTTGAGTGGATCGAAATTGCCGAAATTTCAGCCTCAGTATTAAAACACACTCGTATCTGGGCTTAAATCAGCTTTAACTATATATGCATGATGATAATTAAGTCCGCCGTTCCCCAAAAGTGGATCGATAGAGTAATATTTATTATAACTGAATGGCAGATTAAAAAGCCTCTCTGAATCATACACAAGCCCAACTTTATTGACAAATATCTGATATATATGCTGACTACCTATAGTAGAAGCCGAGTGTTAACTGAATTGTCAAGAGTTGAGTCTGTAGATTATGTAACAATTCTCTTGCTTCCATTAAATTGGAGAAGTGGAGATCGATTCAACGTAGAAGCATCTCTGTAATGCAGTGCAACACTTTAGCCTCGTAAAATCATTTTTTTTTGTAAAATTATGCAGTTTTAGGTTTATTCAAATGTGTAACCTCACTTAAAATAGAAGGCAAGCTTTTTAATTTCCACAAGGATGCCTTAAGAATTCATCCAGACTGCCACGGTACTATCCATATCAATTGATTATATATAATAGATTTATAGGAGCACCGTCAATTTCAAACGGCACCGCATCCAGAAAAGCTGTAAACGCGTCCTAATTGGGTCACATACTTATTAATCCATTAATTTTAGAATTTTTATGCTAAAAACGGCTCAGGCGGGGTTAACGTTAAAGGAACTGAGCGAAAAAAGTCTCAGTGTTTTAAGCCGTGAAAACAAATTTATTTTGAGTGTGCAACTAGAAACTGCAATCAATGCAACCCGTACCTGCAAGATGCATCTCACGCATAATTTTTTTCAGCAATCCTGTGCTTTTAAATTATTTAATTCAGGCATGATTGCAATGTAATCATGAACATGATAGTGCAGCAGCTGGTATACTGGTATAATGAAGATTTGCAGACCTACTGGTAATTATTGCAATGAACGTCAGTACCAGTATACTATAGTGGTAGAACCACTTTAGAACTACATATACATGTAGTATATATTCTATCAGGTACTAAGAATAAACCACATCGATCACGACACTGATATTGTAGATTTACAATGTATTATGCATAGAAATCAAAATCATACCATGGTAAAGACTGGCATAATCAAAAGAATACATCCATGATAAACTATGCAAAACTTTGTGCTTTCTCTTATAAGTTTGTTGAATACGGTCCGATCTGTGCTCTGAATGATAAGATCCTATGATAATCTATAAGATTCCGTAGGATAAGGGCTATACTAGTTACTAAAATATACTGCAGAGGTTACATCCATTTGTAGATTGTTTTAAGATATAACTTTTTCTCCAAATGATTTCGGAAAATAATATTGATTGTAGTTTTAAAATAATATATTGTGATTCGAACAAGTAACTAGTGAGGGAACTCGTATTTCCATAGGTTACTTATCTACTATTAAAATCAATCCATTTGAAATCGAATATTTATAATAATGAAAGAGTTAGAGAGGACCTATGTATGATAATTAATGTAGTAAACCAATAGTCAAATTAATGGTAGTTATAAGCACTATGCGCTATTTGGAAATGCCACACATGCAAAAACCCAACGGTCTTGATGCTCAGTACTATATATAGGAATATGTAAATGATGAATTTCAAGCTTAGCTCAAATTTATCCTGCCTCTTGTAAATAAAAGTTATTTTTGACTTAAAACAAAAACTAGTCTTTTAAGCGTGTCTAAGAGAAACTGTAACAAATACAAGCAATAACCAAAAGCTTTCTAAGGTAATGGAGACGCACTTTCTATAGAGTACCAGTACATAGAGGTCTACATATATGTACAGTTGTATGTATCAATGGATTGTTTTTTACCTATTCAGACTTATTTTACCTATATATATACACTATAGCCAGGAGATAGGATAGTTTGTGTTGATATAAAATTTATAGATTCCGAGCGAGTTCGAATGTTCAACCTCCAGCACTGATAACATAATTTTACTTGTAAATCAAGATCAAAGTCTTCTCGATTATTAGGCCATGGCAAGCATCCAGGTATAAGTGGGGATACTGCTCAAACCTTGAAGCCTAAATTGCCATAGTGATAGAAACCTCAGTGACGACAGCTCTACCTGTAAGTAAGCGGTTGTCTCAAGAGCAAATACGGAGAATTTTATATTGGCATTCTGTCTCTACCAAAACTTCTAATCATGTACACTCGCCTGCCTAATATAGTAAGGAAGCAAACTAACTTTGAGCTTTGTGCCTTCAGGTATACATTGTTGAATTCTAGTTCACCATGGCGATTCAAGATTTAAACGCTCGGTGAGCTGTAAAAAATTATGACAAAGCTCTGAAGCCGGCACCTAATCATCAATCAATTACATTGATTGCATAGTTCTTTAAATTAGCCAAGCCTTGAAATAGTAAAAGTTCTATTAATTAGGGGTTTTAGATCTAAATATTCGATTTGGACAGTAAAATAGAGTACTCAATAAGTTCGGTAAAATTTTGAAAAATAAACTGAAATGATTCGGTAAAAAATATAATCAAGGTTGAGTAATTATTTATGTAAATCTAAAAATTGCAGGACTTAAATACTACAAGTAATGCAAGGCACAGTAGGGCGGAAAACTACAAAACTACATATTTGCAATATCATACACGATAGAAAATTATATCATTAGTTGATTGAAATTTCCTAATATCAAATTACGATCTGCTCTATCTTGTATTTGTACATGAAATTCAGTTATCTGGATGGGTGTATTCGATTTGAAGTTTTGAGTCAGCGTCATGCAAAAGGCTTGAATCAATTAATTTGTTTGAACAAAAATGCTACGTGCTCTTAATTTAGAAATAAATTCAGCAGCCACCCAGCTTGTTGCCTTTTTTGAAAAAACAAATGTATTCATGAAGATTTTTTTATAAGAAAACGATGAATACGTCTTCGTCTTACCGGTATACTAATTGCTGCTAATATAATTCAGCTACTCAGTTCTATATATCGTATGGGTTAGACGAGAGAGTCCAAGCAACGTTTTTTAGACTGCGGAATACACTTTCATGACTAATTGCGTATCTGATCACAAGCATGATGAGTTTGAGAAAGATTGAACTACTATCTGTAAATAGGATATACGCGTTGTGTTGAAGTTGCTTGGTTCTAATGGACATTATAGAGTCTTATTCTAGACCTAATAATTGCCTATCAGCGGACTGCCATCAGAAAATAACTAGAACTTATTAGTGCTAGGAATTTAAAATATTTTTCAAAATAATCATCGTCCGATTATCAGTTTACAGTAGAACAATGTTGATTTGTTTCGAATTTGAAAATATTATCCTTAGTACAGCCTGAAAGTCTTCTGCATTGAAATTTAAAACTATCAGGTTAACCTGAAAATCACCCTGAAGAATTTGCACTATTTTAGCATTAGTTTCAGGCTTTTATAAAGATCATTCGAATACCTGCTAAAATTTCTCTGGTCTTAAATAGGAAATTTTATATCAAAACAAACTAGCAATGCACCACGGTTGACAGCAAAAGGTTAGGTTTGAGCTATTTTAAGGAATTTTACTAGCCTAGATCCGATGTGAATGGTATGGATAGTATAATTTTAATTGTGATTGGAACGTGTTTACTATAGGGCTTGGAGTTGATCGATGAGCTTAATGAGGCGCGATCGATTTGAGGCAGCCTCATGAGGCTCAAACAAAAAAAAAAAAAAATCGAGGACCCTTGAAAATTCAATAGATTTTTTAAGCTGTAGGGCACAGACTAGTTTTAAGTAGTATGCAAAATGCGCCTATTTACCAGTTGCTCTTAGCTAGAATTTAGCTTCTATCCCATAGTATACTTTATATATATGACAGTAGATAGATAAATTAGAATCACTTAGGCCAATTCTAGGAATATATGTACTTCTATTATCATAACAAAAAAAAAAAAAAAAAAAACTTCCCAAGCTAGCTTACTATAATAATTAATTAATATTGCACGCATATAATTTAGTCTAGTTAAAAAGTTTAGCGCCAATAACTAACGGCTGCGCATGGACATACTAGTTTAAGCCTGGAACCATCAAACCTCCCAACACTTGGTATAAAGTAGTAAATTTTACAACCTAAAATTATCACCCTTGTGAATGGCTAAACATTACTAACATCTTTCACTCTAATCAAATCATAGACGTCTATCATTGTACTAGTAATAGCTTTGAAGAAAAGATCTCAACAGGTACATGTGCTTATAATAACGATTCACTAGCATAAAAAAACAAAATGATTATTTTTGAAGGTGAAAAATATGCATGCATAAAGTGTATAAGAGGGCATAGAGCATCACACTGTACTCATAAAGATCGACCTTTACTACAAGTACGACGGGGAAGACCAAATCGAAACGAACAAAGAGTAGCAATACTACCTAATCAAAATACAGGGTTCATAGAAGATGAGAAATCAGGGAATATTACCATCGATCCGGTTAACCATACCAAAAAATTGGTTGATACTACAGACGGTGAGGTACGAATTATAGGTGATTTACCTAATGAAAATGATCAAGAAAACTCGGATAATAGTGATATTGACGGGTCGAAATACAATAACAACTCGGAAAATAGCCAATCATCAAAAGGTTGCCCAAATTGTTCAAAGAAACGCACAATAGAAAGTTTGGGTACAACATCGTCATCAAAAACTAATGAAGAATCAAGTAAATTTGAGTGCGGATCTAAAAAACCTAGAGTTGGTCAATTGAAAGTCAAAACTAGACCGGAAAGTGACCGGCTTTATATTCCTGTTGGTAACGGATTATATAGAAAAATTTCTACAACTGAATATGAAAGTAATAAAGATTTCTATGATGCTTTATTAGCTGGTGAAGGTAATAACGAAGAAATTGATGTTAAAGATGAACGTTTAAAGACTACTATTGATTTAATTATTGAACAACAGAAACGGCAGAAACGAGAGCAAGCCGATTATAATGCTTATCACAACAATATAAACAATGGATATATACAACCAGCTCCAACTTTTATAGCTCCAATGTCAATGGATGGGATGGAATTACAGAATAATCAAGAAGAAGATCTATACTATGCTGCTTCATGTTTATTAGGTGACTGTGGATGTGGTGATGGTTGCACCTGTGATGGTTGTCCGGTACATGATCCAAAATTTTCTGATAGTAACAATGGTAATACTGGATCAAAAATACATGATAGTTTAGATACTAGTGCTATTGTTTTGCCACCACCAAATGCCCCAGAAAATATTGGTGACCCTTTCTGTCCAGTTGGGAACCCAGATCATATTCGAAATCAACAAACTGAAGGTGGGCAACAAAACCTGGCTGAATCTATAGAAAATCTTAGCCAATGTGTTTCGGGTCCAATGTGCTCTTTCTAGTGGTCTTATTTGAGTCCGTTTATTTTTATTTTTATGAGTTTATGAGTTTATGATTTATTTATTATCTTACGCTACTTTTATTTATTCTTTACTTACTATGTACTAACATTAGCTAAAAACTTTACTTGCTTACTGAAATTGTTTTTTTTTTTTTTTTTTTATTTCGCTTTAGCTATTTTCATTTCATTTGTGTTACCCCTGGATGAATTAATTAATGTACAGTATTCTATGCGTGGAAACTAAATACTTATTAATTAAACTGAGCATCATAAATTACAGTAGAACTAACTAATAACTCTACAATCATAGTGTGGCTTATTTAATTCTTGAACATGCTGATCAGCTAGGTATTATAAACTTAAATCCTTGGTGTATAATACACTATTATATATTATATATCTGTGTGATAAAAATGTGTTGGATAATTAGTGTTGGTACTGAAAATCATACGCTGATGTTACAATGATATTCTGAGCAAGAGAGTGTCAAAGTATCCATGACATATTATAATAACCTTTCAAAGCGCAAGGTTCTGATGATGTTCAGTTTTTGGTTATATTTACTACACTTTTTGAATTTAAGGATGCCAGGATGTCAATCAGTTATTCCCATCAATTGACCTAAACCTTCTAAAATTTGCAAATCAGTCATGATTTACAAAAATTGGAATTTCAGTGAGACCAGCAGGCACCTGTATTATAGTTATAGTATCTATATAGGATCTAGGATTATATCGTGATTAAGGCTATATAATTAACTGAAATTACCTAGCTTAAAATTGTTAATTGTTGTAATAATATGCTAGTTAAATCGTTAGAACTTAATAGCAATGTACCAAAAACTAGCTTGTTTATTTATACCACATGTCTATAGGGATTCAAAAAAAAAAAACTTATCTCATTAAATCATTAACATCCTATAAAATTACAAAAAATTGATGATGTAGGATTTCTAAATAATTTGATGCATATGGCGCTGTTGTCTTTCTAGCTGCAATAAAGAAGAGGTGAAGCAAAGCTTAAAGAACCAGTGCCAGATCCATCGGTTCGGGTGGTTGAAATCCCGATAGGCGAGCCGTCGAGAAAAAAATATATCTTTTGCAAGATCTCATCTCGAACTAGCCTCACAGAAAATAATATTTTATTATTTGGAGACTATAATGTACAAACGTTAATTACTGAGGACGACGAGAACTGAGCTGAATTTTTTTTTTCTTCTGTATTTTACCAATTTTTGATATTATTCAAATACTCTTTTGAAACTTGAGATGCAGGGTTTTGTAATAATCAATTCTAGAGATAATATATACAGTGATGTGTTTATTTAGGATCTTAAGTGTGAGTTAGAAATTTATAACATCTCAGGAAGTCATAAACCAGAAAGTTCTGAAATTTTGTGTAATACCATACCTATTGTAGCTACAATAGTGAGCTCAACCATACTAATTTACCTGATGCTTTCACATTTATTAATAGACACTTTCAATATATTAACTGAGAATGATAGCTTCAATTAAATCTAGTCAATTAATGGCGCCTTTATTTTTCTAGCCTGATCTGAATTTATTTTTTTGAAAGCATCGTAGTTTAGCTGGTAGCTGTGGAGACATATACCGGTATATGTGCCATTATTTAAGCTTTAGTAAGAGATTTTCAAGACGAGACTACATGTAAGTGCCATTCATTAGAATTTTACACTACTGTACTTCAATTTTTGAGCCCTAAAATCATAATTCATGTTGTAATTCAGAACGCAGCATACACACCTCTAATAGCAATACATTCATAGATTTCAAGCACTATACAATATGTAGAGCCAAGTTAATTAAGAAATTTTTGTTTTTTTAATTTGGCTTGTGTTACTTCATTGCTTCAGAAGTGCATTTACACAAGATTGATTACCACTGGTACTACACTTATAGCAAACGTCTCAATATTGTACACTATAGGATACTGGTATAGTCCACCATATTGCATATCCTATGCTTTTGATGTACTTGTAACAAGCCGCCTTAATTCCAGGACCACAATAACAGTAACTTGATATAAAGGAATATCTAACATTCTAATTTATACTATATAAATTCTAACGAACAGTGCACCATGGTAAGTAGTACTATGTTCTATGCGATAATCAAAGTTTTGATTGGCCCACACTTTAAAGGTACCGAGCTTGAATTTAGATTATTCGAGTCTATTGGTACAAGGATATCCAATGAGTTTTCATGCTCAAATGTTCTTGTCTGATTATCCCGTATACAATTAGCTTGATCAAAATTTATAGTAGACGTCTGCGATTTAAACTAGAAATCAATTACATTATAGTAACACTGTTTTCAGAATTTAATATATTTATGGCCGCTAATTTAGTTGAAATCATAAGAGACTTTCTAAAACTATATGGGTTATTTCGTTCTGGTAATATTGAAAATTCAAGAATCACCAATCAAGATCCTTTTTACGCGCCTAATCTAACTACAGCTTAAAAATCTGAGCACATCGATTTGTGGCCTGCGTGAAAGGGACTCAGATCAGATTTCAGATTTCCCCGCTTGAAAATTTTACCACCACCAGAAATTTCACCATCAGGGTTCATTTTCTGGTTGAAAAAGGGTCCCCAATTTTGGTTTGAAATTTTCTCAGCAGGCTCTGCTGGCCTTGAGAATTACCCAACTATGTGCTCAATGGATACTAAAATATCTCATTATATAATGGCTTAATACGTGCAAGCTCAATTATAAAAACGCCTAACAAATTGTATCAAACAAATTATTACCTTATCTTTTTAAAGGTTCAGCCTTATGGTGAAATTTTTTGAAATTTCGTGATGAGCTTAAAAAAAAAAAAAATATCAATTAATTGGAGAAATTGAAATTTGTAAAATCATACAATAGATGGTTCTGTTTACTTTTTCTGATAGGTTTTACTATATGGAGTCTTGATTGAACTGGCAAGGTACAAATTTGGAGAAGATTTTCTACTCAAAAAAAATAACTTTCACCTAGAATCTATGACAAGCTTTGAACTTCGAACACCGTCTGCGTTCAATTGAGTATCGGATCGTCTATAGTGTTGTAGTGTGCAATTAATACACTTGAACTTACATGTAGTAGTTGTGGTAGACTTATAAGCGTACAAAATACCGAACATGCTTGAAAAGTAAAAGTAAAATTCAGGCTTGATTGATTTCTCCAGCGTGAGAAAGACAAACAAAAAAAAAAAAAAAAAAGAAGCGAGAAAATAAAAAATAAATATAAAATAGAAAAAGGCATGAAGATCATTTTTCTACAGTAATACTTTATAGTAGTACCAATGATTCTCCATGGTTTTCCTCCGTAGTTACTTTTTAAGACCTTTTATGGAATGGGTGATTACTTTTTAAGTAACCATGCATTCAATTCGTTTTTACTTTGGGCTGGAATTTTCAAAGCTCGAGATCCGCTTTTTTTAAAAATAAAAATAAATCCAAAAAAAAAAAAAAAAAAAAAAGATATCAAAATTATTTTATTTTTCACGTTTTACCTTCCCGCTGCGATTTTTGTTTACTTTTTTTACACAACTCTCACTTTATAAGAAAGCCAGCCAAAATTCTAAGATCTGGTTACTTTTTTCTTTTTTTATTTTTTTCCGTAGGTCGCTCTGTGTGGTATTTGCTTTTTTTGTTGTAAGCGTAGCTTCTTATTTTTTTTTTTTTTTTTTGGAGTGGTGTTTAATCAGCTAATCACAGTATAAAGTGATATTTATTTTTACTCACATAAGGCTTGAGATTGAAAGCACCTTTGATCATTTGTAGCTCTCCAAACGTAATTAGAACCTCTATCACCTTGTAGTTTGAACAAATTATTTATATATATTCATGATTCTCACCATTTTTTTGATCATTTCTTTATTTTTTCATTTGTCCAATAATTCATATTCACATCAAACTATTATTTATTTATTATTAGTTATTAAACTACTTGATACCATTATATTAACTTAATCAACAATCTAACGACAATACATTCCTTTATTAGCTAACAAAAGCCTGGTTGAACAAACCCTTTATATACACTATAACAATTATTTATTACTAACGAACATTCATTCTACATATATTATAACAATTTCAGCATGTCTTTTTCATCATTTATTCCTCAACATGCTCATCAACCTACCACAGGGTTGGTATTGAATGCGATCGATCCATTTGATCTATATCATTCAACTGTTGCATCATCAAATGAAATTGAACATTTAGATTCAACATCAAATTTATTAATGGCTCATAACTGTTATGGTTTAAATGATACTAGCTCACCATCAGATTTTAATAATGACGCATTCTTAGGTCATAATTCATTAGATTTATTAACTCCAACTGATGAAAACGATTCATTATATACTACTGGAAGTCTTAGATCTAATGGCTCATTTTGTGACCCTAAAAGTTTACAGCAACAGCAACAACAAAGAGCATTAAATAGCATTCATCAACACCATCATCATCAACAACAACAACTAAATAACGAGTACTCAACTAATACTAACTTATATACATCTGCATTATTAACTTCACACATGACCATCCCACCATCACCATCACCAACTCCTCCAATTCCACATCATGAACAGTTAATCGGTAAGAAGCGATCAATTGATGATATGAGTGATAACGAAGAAGAAATTGTGGTTAGTGAAAATAAAAAAAGAGTCCCTCCAATGGATTTTTCAAACTTTGATTTATCCACTAATACTTTAACTCCTCAACACACTCCAACTAATGGTGTTTCAACTCATCAAGAATTTGAGTTATTTAACCATAATTATTCAAACCAATCAATACTAGATGCTTATCATCCATTGGCATCACCACCGATTAGTCCAATCAATAATGCTTCATATCCTGGTGGAGATTTAGAAGAAGATTTTTCGAATTCAAGTTATGAAGAAGAAGAAATTCAGATTCCAGAACCAGAAATTGAACATACTCATGAACCAGAGCTTGATCATGACCATGAACATGAAGAAACTGAAACTGAACCAGAAAATGAAAATGAAAATGAGACAGAAATTAAAGAAATTGGTACCCCATCTGATGAAGAAGATGAAGAAGTAGTTATTAAACCAAAAGAAGCTAAAGCTGCTAAATCAACAGTCCCAAAGAAAACCAAGACTTACAGAAGAGGTAGAAAGCCAAGTGATGATACTTCAAAATCGTTTGTTTGTGAACATTGTGATCGAAGATTTAGAAGACAAGAACATTTGAAACGACATTTCAGGTCATTACATACTAGGGAAAAACCATTTGAATGTGGTCAATGTGGTAAGAAGTTTAGCCGAAGTGACAACTTGGCTCAACATGCTCGAACCCATAATAAACATTCACATGGTTCTTCATCATCAGCAAGTAGTGATGGTGAAAGTACTCCAAGTCCTGCCCCAACTACTAATACCACTACAACTCGACGAAGAAAACAAGCATCTATTTAATCTCCTCACCAACCATCTATAACTCATCTCTCATCTTTGCATATTAAACTAATCTTATTTATAATTTATTCTTTACATTTTTTTTTTTCATGATATAATGATTTGGTTTTCTATTTAGAAAACAGTATTTAAAAGTTTTTGTATAATAATATTTCCTCAATAATATTTTTTTCTATTTTTTTTTTTTTTTATTTTTTTTCCCCATATGTTTCTCCACTTTTGTTTATAATGATTTTTAGTATATAACCTTGATATGTTTTATCGTTCACTTCTGCGCCATAATTTGGCAAAATGGTGAACAAATGTGGCTCTCGAGATTTTCATGTGCTGGCATTTGCTAGCCTCTTCAAATCATCATAAGCATAAATTTCTATACTTGATATCTTGATGCCGTTTAAGATTTTTTTTTTTTTTTCTATTATTTAATGTGACAGATTTCCATTGTGGGTTAGTGTTCAGAGCTTGTTAAGCGGGGTAACTAGATAATGACAAGCGGGTATCATGATAAAAACTATGATAATCCTGCAGCTTCAAGGCTATACATTTAATAGGTTACCTATATATATAAACATCCTATCTTAAGTTGGAACGAGTTGAATATACATATATACATATATACATATATACATATAGATGGCTTACCAATGCAAGTCAAGAAAGATACCAAAACTTCAAGGAATTAGTTATACTATTAGTTCATAAACTGAAGGGATATTGCTTATTTTGGTGGCCATGATTATTCGGGATATAAAAGATAAAATTGCCAATTATATAATATTAGGAAGTAACAACTGGGTGTTGGACCTGACACTGTGGCTGAAATACGCTGTACTTGAGAAATATGTTATACTGCACCAAAGCATATTTTGTAGTGATTTGATTTGTGGGTACTTTTAGTACCAAATTATAGTATAAAAAGCAGCTTCGCAATTTACATGAACGGCCGATGAGGGTATATTTCAGCCACGAGATCTAATGATCCATGGATCCTTTGATTATATTACTACCGTAAATACTTATAAATAGGCATATCAAAAGTATGTTATACCTTGATGTCATTACTGAAATAAATATATTTTGATACAAGCATATCAGTGAGCTCATGTTATACTTATAATTTCCAGCCGTTGCACCAAGCTCTACCACATATATAAATAATCTCCAACCGTACATGATCCTCATTAAAGAATTATTATATATATAATTCTTTACTGGTACTTACAAGTCAGTCTAAAAAGCGCTTTATTTCAAGGATTTATTGCATCAGGGTTTATTTTTCGATAAGCCTCAAATAATGGCTGTCATTATTGATCCATTGATATGGATATCATTATATAATTGCTTAAGTTAAATGGAACTAATACAATAGAACAGCGAGTTCTAACATCCCAGGTTCGGGGAACCATTGCAACTTAGTTTCAGACGGTTTAAGAAATCCATGAAACAAACTCAGATCCTTCAGACCTTATAGTGTATATATTCAACTGCTCTAAATTGTATCATCCACCTATAACTTTGGCCTATAGGATATCGTCGGGCCATAACTATATAGTGGTAACTTTATCGGTGATTATTTATTATATATAGCGGTCAGTGTAATTTACCACAACCTTGGAATAAAACATCATGATCCATGATGCTTGGATTAAAAACGGTTACTATAATTAATCCTGCAATATTACTGGGGTGCGGCAATGTCTGGTAAATTAATAGTCGTCGTTCACTAGCAATCCGCCGCGTTAAAAAAAATTTAAATATATATAGCATAAAAGTGTATCCATGAGTGCGATGTATTTACATATGTATAGCGCTGGGCAAACTTATGATAACCAGCATCGGTGTATCCATGCTATAATTGCTAAGTTGGGTAGCTTTGATACCACCGTATACCTACATGTGTATAGAATACTGCAAATTGTGAGTTTTGCTTAAGTTGAGGATAGTTATAGATTGTAAATCGATATAGTATAAGTCTACAAAGGTACATACCATCGATAGGCTTAGTTGAATGATACTCTATGTGAACCACCGAGTATACAGGGATTAATATTTTTCAATTTGCCAAATCAAATAGTTTTCGATATCTTAAAGGTGTGTAATTTAAGCTACTGTGACTGCTTAGTATAATAAATTGGAACGGTGCAAAATAATTTATTATTGAGAATTCTACTGCTTTAAACTCACATATAATTAGCAGGCCATCTTATCTCAGGATCTTGAGATTCGAATCGATCTCAGATTGAAGTCTAAAAATAAACCTACATAACATGGGTATGATCTCCACAATTTGAATAAAGGGCTCACAACTTGTTGCAAAGTTTAGCGCCTCACCATAATGTTTCATTAGGTTCTACTACTGATATATTATAATATCGACACAGTGTATAAATATCCTGGTATATAGGATGAGCGGATCGCCATATGGTATCTTGTATCACCGTCTATGACCTGAAATTTCGATAGATTCTGTACCTACAAATTTTGTTACAGCCAACAACTCAAATCACAAAGTTTATATCTCGAATGGTTTTATAAATATAGATTAATTTAATTTAACCTAGTATGCTTATCTTCTTGAATACGGTTTTTATTATATCTATAGATACTTAGTTTATAATCCATGGGCTTCAATCAAGTATACTTAAGTTGAACATTACAGTCTTGCCGAATAAAAAACATATTATCAATTGTATGGTCAGGAGCAGAGAAATGACGCAGTCTGCTTACCAGTTACAGTTAATAACCAATTTAGCCAAGAGGATATCTAAATATATGCCTCCAATTCATCTAACGTATTTCTTGTATTCTGGTAACTTTAGAAACCAATTATTATCGTAAGAAGCTGGTGAAGTATCAACCAAGTGAATCAATTTGGTATTATAACCATTATAATATTCTAGCTTAGAAGGCTATAGTCCGATGATAATTTTTTGTTCTAGTCACTTTTAACAATCTACCGTTAAAAAAATAATTAAACAGACGCGAGATCACCCATCGCAAGATTGATGGGTCTGATCTAATAAATTTTATAAAATACCTAATAAATAAAAAACATCCTGTTCATATATGAACTTTAATAAGAATCTTGATCAAACGACTCATATTGAGAATACAATCCCTTTATTTGTTTATCCTAAGATGATAAAGATCCTGTAATAAAAAATTAATCTTTGAGATGCGATTGAACAAAGAAAACCCTTGAAACTCGATTTTTTTTTTTTTTTTTTTTTTTTTTTTTTTTGATCGATTTGATCTTATTGTGGCGTACTATAAAATTTTGTGCTCAAGATTGATAAAATAATATCAGCAGAATGGTCATACTAAGAAGCCCATATATTTTTTTTAGCACCGTTTACAACAATAATTTATACTTAATTAGTTAAGGTTTAAAACAAAAATATTTTTGGAAGATTGTTATGTACACATTCATTACCAATAGTAGTGTAATAGCTCCCCGACATCGAATTAAAACTCGATTCGTTTTAAAAACGCTTTGATGAAGTTAGATTTACAAGCACAGCAAATTAGCATCGATAAGGGCCCAACCAGCTTCGCCTCAAAACCAGTTGTGATAAGTGAAGAGATACCTATAGTGGAAATCGGAACCTTTTTAATTGTACTCTCAGTCCGAAAACATGCTTTTGACTCAACTAATGAATATTGCGGCGGGATAAGTTGGTAGAATATCGAAAAAGATACTCTCCACAGGCTTTAACAGCTCTAGAGACTTGTTATAATGATTATGCCACATGATAAGATATTCCAGATTTATGGTCGCAAAATATTGTGACTGAAATTAAAGTTACTAGGTGCAACGTATCATGTTAACAATTGAAAACAAGTTGTTGCGACCATCATGATGCTCGATAAATATAGAAGTGTTTAATGTTTGGGGTTACTATTAAAAACAATAACTTGATGGCGTTGACTGCCATGGGTTAATCTACCTTCTGATCGCTATGGACGATTATTTATTGATGTGATGCTTATGCATCAACATATGCCTTTGCATTAAACTGTTCATAATTTTACATTAGCCTCTTTAACGTAAAAATCATCAAGCCGTAAACAGAGAGGATCGCAGTATACAACAACATCAAGCTTTGCGGTGGCTTGTATACTTGTGGCTCCACTAAATTCTAAACCATCAAAATCTAAGCTTTCCATTTTCACATATAGTGATTCAAAAATCATAAAAATATATTATTAAACACACAGCTTTTGCAGCCTATATACATATATATATGGATATATACCATGGTATATGTCAGGGATCTCTAAGCGAGATCAAAGTCTTTAAGAAAATTTTATGTTGTGTACTTAGTTAGGCAGACTATAGTCTTTGACCTGTTATTCATATTAACCAGGATCATTAGCCCAATAATTACAAACACCTTACTAAAGTATAAGCCTAAAATATATTATTCACACTGCGTCGCTATAGTTCAGTCCAATCGAATCGTGGATCGTGATTTCGCGCGGAGGTCTGTTATAAGCTGAAGAAGTAGTCAGGATAAAGTAATCTATAGGCGGGGGTTTATCAATAAAAAAGGTGAATCTGGAGAAACGATGATTCAAATTTTTCTGAGTCAGTAATTGTCTCAGATTGCTCCCCTTGAATCCTCTTTTATCAGCCGCGCATTATATTGTCTTACAGATCTGTAGTTCTGCTTAAAATTTTAAGCGATAGCTTTTCTAAGCAAATACGGTATTTTTAAAGTCACAAGCTTGAGTTGATGCATCCTTTTAGAATACTTGCACCATGATAAAGTAGAGCTTTAAGTATCATATGAACTTATTTATCGATCTATATATGTAGGATGCTAAACTTTATACAGTTGGTAAGTTGTAAAAGTAAAACATAAGCTGTATTTGGATATAAACTATTGGTAATTATTAACTTATTTACATAGTTAAAATTAAAAGTCTTTTAAGGCTTGGATTAAATATATACTATAATTTTGGCAGGCCAAGGTGTCAGGGCTAACCGTTAAAAAAAAATTCTATTATATATACTTATGACAGGATATGGTGTTAAAGCCCTAGCTAACATGGTACGGTAACTGCACCCGAAATATAAATAAAAGATACATCCAGATTATATAAACAACTCAAACACTGATACAAAACACTAATACTTTACCAATAATTATGCAACTGATCACATCTCAGAGTCAGATTCAATGCCTCTAATATCACCTCAGGCTAAATATGCCTCAGCAAATACAATATTGAAGGCTCATAAGTGTTTAAGCTTGATTAAGATCTCATGGAGGGATTTATCAACGATTTATCGTCAGATGAAAGAGATAAAGGTCAGGATAAATGTTTTTGTCTTATATGTTTCACTCATCTCTTAACGCAAATGCTAACAGCTCAGTATGACTATCAAGGCCAGCTTTCAAACGAATAATCATAGAATCTGCTAAAAACGATGGACTGAACCCTTGAAAAAAGATTCATCATAAACGATCGGCTCAACCTCCTTTTGTTTTTATTTTAAATTGTCAAGCGGTATTGGTGCAACTCATCGGAGATTTTTTGCAAGCAAGGTGTAATTGTCTCAGAATTAACGCATAGTTCATTACCAGCACTCGTATGTCTGGGCGTGTATATTAGGTTGAAGCTTGTAGGTGCGAACGTTATGCTAGTGCGAATGATCCATGCAATTCGTCGCCTAATAGTATTATTGACAGTACAGCAGAGTGTAGTATACCATCATCCAAAAAAAACTTGCTGCTCCTAAGGTTCTCGGAGAGGCAATTATCTTGAATATTATATTGTATACTGATAGAAATCTAATATAATAGAACCATTTGTATATATAAAATTACATAAGAAGAAGAAATAGAATACTATTACTCTAAATGTATTACCTCTTACTACTGATCTATCTAATATAGGTAATGCTAATAATATTAATATAGGCTTTGTAAAACTGAGAAATATTTAGTGCTGCAAACTATCGAGCGAAGAGGGCTAGCTCAAATATAACTTCAGCTCATCTAAAAAACCTATATTAGAGGCTCGTGGCCTTTTCTTTTCAATGACTTCTAATCAAACTTATTTCGTTAAATTTTTATGACTAACCTGCTTAAAATGTTTTTGTAGTTCAAGGCATTCAAGGCTGGTAAAACAGTTAAAATTGTAGTTTCGTCTTCATATATATATAAGCAACATCTAGTACCTGGTTTCAAACAATTATGCATGAACCTCAGCTCAATTGATCAATTGTGATTTAAGGCGCAAAGGTTAATCTTAGCCTAAGACATTGGCGTTCTCTCTGCCACACCCATGGCAGGTGATTGAAGGTTAGAAAATAAAGCCCCACTACCATCCATGGATGCTGCAACCAGATAAATGCTCATAAAAGTAATTCGAAACTGGTTTTCAGTTGTAAAATACACTAATTAAACAGTGATTCGTTTTTCAAAAATTATACATTTCAATAAATTTATCGAACAGTAGACCTAGAATGATCACAGTGAATTGACTTACTGTACTGTCACCATTAATCTCTAACGCTCTTAAAACCATATTACTACTGAATTACTAGACATATGGATAAGCTTGTGTAACTGATGGCAAAACCATGTAAGGAATATTATCCAAAAAATCTACCAACGTAACCTATATCATTGTAAATATTTTTGATCAAAATTTATCAGAGATTCTATTTAATAATTGAATTCCAACAGTTCAAGTTATCATTAAATCAAATAAAAAATTGAACTTAATCACAAAAGAGCATAACTTCTGCAGTTTTTAATCAGTTAGATATTGTCAAGCTTTCTTGTATAGTTATAGCTAATGGTGGATGGTACAGTGTTCAAATTACTGTATCAATTGATATTAAATAAGTAAATCAATAATATTGTATCTCAGTTCAAGGCACGAATATTCACTTTTTGGGTTAATAATTGATACGTTACGTATTTGTACCCACAATTACCTCATCTCTTCTTTAATAATAATCCACAAAGATTAAGCAGCACTTGAATCTCAATGTACCCACCAATTTCTCATCAACGTAGTACTGTGATACCTTATAATTAAGGTGAGGAGGCTCTACTTTAAACTGAAATTAACAGATACTTGCTGTTCAATTATAGAATATGCTCAATCCACATTAGAATTTAAATTGGTCATTGGTAGCCGGCGGATTGAGAGACTTCTGCCCTGGAACCTGATTTGAAGCATCGATACCCCCCATTAGACGTATTATTACTAGAATTGAACATTTAGTAATGTTTTGGAATTAGCACCCATGGATGTTATAAATACATATTATATCTATAGTTAGGATGTTTTCGATGCTCTTAAGGTTCATCAGCATTTAGTGCATGATTGAGGTTCCCAGATATCGGATCCTTTATAACTTCAAGTTTACAGTTTGACGCCCAAAATTCCATGAAATTAAATGGTTGAGTAGCGGCACATTCATGGTTAAATCATAGCTTTATCTGTGTTTGTTATGTCCATTTGAGCTTGGTTTAAATGCTAATTTTAAGATATATATTGTATTGTTTAGGGTTAACTGAATTGAATTGAGGTTAAAAAAATTCTACAAAAAAGGATGTAGAAACTTTGGTAGTGTTTACCAATAACACAGCATGCTGTATGGTGGTGTGCAGTCGGTGTGCTTGGATGCAGTTACCACTCAGTTTTATGCAAGGTTGACAGGGATCAGAAAAAATATTATCTATAGTGCTTAAATCTATAGCGATATTACTATAGATTTGAAACTGTTATGGTTGTAGTTCAACTCAAGCAATTGATAGATATATATATAGTTAGTTGATTAAATATTTATTTATTATTACTTTTATTAAGGACATTAGAACTATAGGAAGAATTTTTTTGATAGATATATAGATTTCTCAAATTTGTTGGAAACGTTAATTAAGAGCGATGAGGTGCGATTTTCTTAATCGCCTTTTCAAAACTTAATCAGCCAATTTGTAGTTTGGAACTAGAGCATTAAAAAAGGATGCGGATCATTCAGCCCACAAAAATATTTTAACAGCTTCCATACATCGAATCAGCCATGTCCAGTAATATTTGAAACTTAGGATATAATATATATATAGTTCACGATTCGTATATATGTTTATATTCGTTCATGGATGGTCATTTTTTTTCTGTAAATAAAAATTTTTTAAAAGAAAAAACCTGGGCGGAGGAGTTGATAGACCCAGATGGATCAAAAAAAGCGAATTGAAAAGTTTATCATCATCGGTATCCTATGTAACCAATAGTATTGGTATATACCGCCATCTATAATATCTGATTTTATGCCTATACAGCTAGTATATTCAGGCACAAGCCCCACAATCTATAGATAGTAACTAAACCTTATATAAAAAAAACCTGGTATATCTGATGCACTGGTCTTGAAATTTCAAAACTGATAAACATGATTCATATACCGAAATTATCCATTGATTGAATCCCTACAGTGTTTCACGGAGTAATCTGCACTGGTTTTACTATTTTCAAACCAAAATATCAATTGAAGACTTAAGGGCTTGGATCTTGTATCTTTATCAATTAGTTTGCCCCCAAGTTTTATTTTTCACTCTAAACACTACTATTGTGGTTGTTGAATAATTAAATAATATAATTAAAAAACAAGATCATGATCATAAGATCAGCTCAATTGAGCATAAATATTGATACTACAATCAATTGAATTGCTAAACTGAAAACCATCAAGTGTTTTGTTAATTAGAGTCCATATGACGAACATCAATTAAATTTTAAGGGACATCCATAACTGGTCACACCAGCTGGACACTGGTTATAAAGCTGACTCTCTTAGTAATGATAAAATAGCTTAATACATACATGTGAAATCCTAAGAACATTACTTGAACCCGATGCAACTTTCAACGATTTTTTGATTTGATACCACAGAAACCACCATCTGAATTTCGAAGAAGAAATTCCAATGAGCTTTCTAAGATCGAAAGCACACAATTATCGAATCGAATAAAAAAAAACATCTGGATCGATAGGATTTGCAAATTGAATCTTTGATTTGAATAAAACCACGATCTGGCCATACTTATAATATATTCAAGCTCGAATACAGCTCTAGATGGATTAATTTTTGGGCCCTGCCATATGGGATGGCCCACCCAATTGAACAAATCCGCTCGATCGATATGCACCTGGATCTGAGTTACATACAGATATTATATATTAAGATCTATATTATAACGATTTGCCAACGGTTTTTATGTACTATGCAATGAATCGAAGATTCGTTGCGTCGGATGCTGAATATCCATATAATTAAAGATCAGGATATCGGTCGGACCTGTGTGTATTTTTTTCATCTAAAGTGACAGTAATTATGGGATGGCAATATTATTGGTACTTTAAATAATGGTTCTTTTATGTATATTATAGACGAATATTCTTGAGCTGTTATGGAAAATTATATCAGGACTGAATTTGATAATTTATACTAGAAAAAGTCTCTGTAGCTATATCATGGCGCTCAGTTTAAAGTAGAGGTGAGGTGGGCGGTTTAACTACAGCTGTAAGTTTCGCGCGAGAAGCGCGTATTTCTGAGCATGATGCACACCATGGTGCACTATTCTAACTGAACCCTTGTTGATCGTGCATAATAAATACATCGATTCGGCTGTTCTAATCAGTTGAGGTTTCAACAACAGTACTCCCATGGCATAACGCAATCCTTACCACCCGTATAATACTAATAAATAGAGGCATTAATCATAATCAATTAATTGGCCCAGTTAGAAGCTACCAGGTAGATTGTATACTATATATAGTGAGCCTTGAATCACCTTAAATTTCAGGTGGTACTGATCAGAGGGTAAAGATTATACGCGTGCAGATGTAGGTCTGACTTGAACATCCATATCAAAACTGTAAAACGCTTCTATAGTATACTGCAGTGGTATTTGCTCAATTTCTACCCTATAGATATATATGGATATAGAGTGTCTATAGCCTGTCACAGTGCAGAAGCGTATTTGAGTTTCATGGATTTAGAGTTAGGCTTATCGCTTAAAAACTTGGTAGGCTCTAAGATATATGCATGATGTATATTGCGATTGAGCTACTCGTTTCGAAAACCTAAATTACTCTAGCTATAGAGCAAACCTAGGCCTATAGGTATGTATCTTATTCAATAAAAAAACCTTCAATATCCATAGCATATTGCATATGTATGTCCTACAATCACTCGCCGTAATTCTATATCCAATATATATATATAGTGTAGCCTAAGCTTGTAAACAACGTTTTCAAATGGTTTATCAATTGAAACTTAACCTTAATTGATTGAGTTATGTACAAGTGCATATATAAAAATCCATGCTTTGCAATTTTTTATTAGAATACGAAAAGTCTATATGCTTTCATGCCTTATACTTTCACTGCGTTTAACTCATTGATTCAATTAATTTGAAAAACGTATAATTAGTTAAGGCATCAGTTATAATTATATATAGTCAGTTTTACCACCCCCAGCTCCATCCATCATATTATTATACGTAATTTGAAAATGTAATCCATATATTGGGTCATTATCCATGATTCTGTGTGGTAGCTTAGGTAACACAATAAATCCTTATTGGATGGGTTTAATATTTCAAATTGTAAATTTTGAGTAATCACATCGGATCTCATTGATGTCTCAGAGCTTGATAATATTGGATTATCATGAGTATACAACACACGGTTCTGCATCAACTACTACTGGTACACCATGGTAGGCTAGAAGCGATTATTTCATGCTTGCAAACTAGAATTACCATCTGAGAAGGCAAAGGAGTTAAATCGACTCGGCCAATTAAACTGAACTGTCGATCATACTAACACGTTGAAAAATTATGTTAACCTTGGCTGCAGCTTTGGCTAATTAAATGAGTTAAAGCCATTACCTACCATGGCAGTAGAACTTCTAAACTACCAAACCAATTGCGTTTAATTACCTATTAACCCTTTATCGATACTGTGCTGAACGATACAAAAACGAAAAAAGAAGGGTGCGTTACACCAGTGAGATCTGATTCTGATTTGAGCTTAAAGATATGGGTGCTGTTGTGGTACAAGCATGTTTAATTAATTATTTTTATCCGGGTAGACAAAAAACTGGTGCATGGGTATGACTATTTACCAGTAAAATGAATTTTAAATGCGGAAAGGACACGTTGAAAACGTTTGTTACGTTTTATTGATGGTAGCACCTAGTTAAGTGTTTAGTGTATACACTTACACTTATACACTTGTAGCCAATTGAAGCTCCTTTGAATATTTATACTTTTAATGACGAAGTCACTAGTTAACAATGAATTTGGAGATCCCTAACTGAAATATTTTAAAGAAATTGGGTGGTTCAATTTGAGGCTATCTTGTATTTAATGGTTAGAATTCTATGCTCCCTAAAACACTTCGCTTCAAAATTGGCAATCAATTACTACACGAGTAGTTTAAATCTCAAATTCAACTTTTGGTAATTTGCAACTTTGTAAAGAGTACGCCCAGATATATCGCTTCAGATGCAGAACACTGTATTGATTAATTGGACACTTAGAAGCTCCTCAATTGATAATATTTGATAATATTAACGATCCAATTAATAATGCACCATCTATTTTCGTCGGGTTCAAAATCTTTAATTATCTCTGTTGCATTTCAAGGATCTTTTCTCGGATGCTTTTTTAGTGTAAGGCCTATAGTCATACCCGGCCAAATGAGCCGTGCAATCAAGCTAATTACAATTCAATGCAAACTAAAATTATTTGCAATTATTTCATGTATGGATTAGTTGGATATTTCAAGACTGTAAAAGTGAAATTATGAATTTAATTTTAAGCATCGACGTTATATGTTATATGCTTACCGCATCACTTTCACATACAATTAATGCGTTCCTCCAAATTCATCAACCCATCGCTCCAATTTAAAAAGAGAGCCTTTCTTTTTTTTCTTGTGTTGGCCAACAAAAAAGTGTATCGCATGTACCTCAATTAAATCTTATGCTTTCGTGTACAACCTTGCACCCCAATTGGTTCTTATGCTTTGGTATAAAACCTTAATTTTTAAATTTCCTCCCAAGTCTGAATATTTCACACAGTGTGGCTTCATAATAGTGTGCTTAAAAATAAAAAGTACAAGTGTAAAATGGGTGAGTGGGTTGTATATTTTTTTACTTGAATATTGACCAAGCCTTGTACGTATACAGAAAAAGTTATAATGAATAAGGCATCAATTTAGTGTACCATGGGCGTTTCTGGTTCCTTACATTTAATTTAACTCGTATTGTCCTAAGTGAATACATGGGTTAGAAAAAAGTAAGAGCCTTTAAGCGGGTGTAGGTAGGTAATAGTGCATTAACATTGTAGGTTAAATTGACGTATGTTTGTAACATATATTATTGATAGACTAATTTATAAAATTAGGAACTAGAACTACTGTAGGTGTCTTACCCTAGGCTTGTGTAGTTCAGAGTTTTCTTTAGAATAGTGTGTTAAATGAGTTGTAGGTTGAGATATGAGATGGCTTGGAATTTCATGTACACACCCTAAAAGCCTTAAAAAGAAGGATATATAATACTCAGGCTAATGCAATGATTATCAGCACAAATTTGTGAGAATGAAGAGCTGGATTCCAAATTATAGCCAATGGTGTTAATAATGGAACTAGATTACACAAAATGGAGCCAAAGCATTTTAAAAGTGTGTCTACTAGGGTTGTGATTTATCAGAGCGCATGGACTATAGCCCAGAAAATATGACAGTTTAAATTCAATTGTGATATTTATATTCAAACTACACTGTAAGGTGCCAGATAAAAGTAGTTGGAGGACATGCGTAGTGACCAACAATAGTGACCAACAATCTTAAACCAAAGATCTAGCACTAACATTCGAAATTTTTGCTGACTTGAAATGGTAATGCAGTTTACCCTCAAATTTTCTCCAAACTTTTATTATAGTAGTTCAAATGTTTTGTATCACAATACAAATAAGAATTTTTAAGCCATCAGCAAAAGCAAAGTCTAATCTGGTTATTGTGATAAACTTGAACAGCTAATGTACTAAGCTTAGTATCAAAAACTTGTATGCCACCTTACTTAAAAATAATGAGATTTTGACCAAGATAGTATTATGAAATTGCTGTAAACAAATTGGTTTGAAGATCTAGAGGGTACCATGACAATGATGGATGTACTTAATAGAATTTATCCCTACTGAATTGAATCCAACGTTATCTGTAACATACTAAACTACAGACGAGGTAATTCAAGGTACACTAAGGCATCGATAATAATTAATCGATCTTCGATCAAAAGCATCAGATCTGGATGTCCTTTTACAAATAATTGGTTTTGATAATTTAATAAGCGGCTCTAAAACTGAACCTAAGCCGTTTCGTTTTTAAATCTTGGAGTTTGATACTATTCTAATAAGTAAATAAATAAATTAAGTAGGATAAACCACCAAAAAATAAAGTAAAATAATAAAATTTAATAAAAAAAAAAGGATCTAACCTGCTCGAGGCAATCCATAACCTAATATTTCAATCAAATAACATAATCACAATGGTTTAATTACCAACTTCAATCTAAAATTCCAAGTCATTTTCAGAAATTCCAAATTCGGCATAAACAACTTTACTATCAACCCCGGAGGTCATCTTGGCAGCATTGCAAACCACATCGCTCAAAACACACAGACTGTCAGTAATATTACTAACTTTTTTAATCAACTCTTTCTTTTCACTCTCCAATTTCATAACTTTCAATCCTGATTCTTGTTTACTCTTTTTAACTTGTAATTCAGCGAATTTTTGCTTCAACTCTTCTCTAATTTCCTAATAAAATTAGCATATTTTTGCACTTTTTTATCCACGAATATACTTACTGAAGACCGTGTAAGAGTTTCAATTTCCAATTGTTTCTTTAACTCTACAATATTTGTACTATTAGATTGAATAGTATCAGTATAATCACTTAATTGTTTCAATCTTAATCTTTTAAAATCGCTTGAAAAGCTCCAATAAACGTTTTGGATTCCAATTTTTTCATTTTTCACCAAATTTTCATCTAATAGTTTAGTTAGCGCTGGTTTGATTTGAATAGGATGAGTGTTGAACTGTTTTTTGGCTAATGATTCTAGCTCCTTTAATGTATAGAAAGATGATTCGTGTCTAATAAAAGTTAAAATTTGGTTCTCTAATGGTTCTTTTGGCATGTTAGAGTATAGCGTTTATTGAGTATAAATTGAAAAGAAAAAAAGTATGAGTGAAAAGTGATAGTCTGAGTTACATATATATTTTTACTTGATTTGGTCTGTTGCGTGCGGCTTGAAATTTTCAATTATTATAATCGAGCGCTTAGATCTTTAAAAAGTTAGTAAAGTCAATGTTTACTCAATAATAACTAACATCGTAGAAAAGCCATACAACTATAAGATATCTGCATTTCATTATGGAATTTGTGTTTAAAATTGTATTCAAAGTGTTAACCCCTTCTTATTTTTTCAATAAAACAGTTATTGATATCCTTCAGCCTTGGTAGTTCCCTCAGGGTCCTTCTAAGATCATACTTAAACAAGTTTATGTACTTGTAGATCTAATGGTAATCCAAGAGCATATCGCATGTTCAACAAGGTAACTAAACAAGTCCGGTTAGCACTCTGAATGCTTTAACTGACATTCTTTTTATTCATGCATCAATTATATCGATATCCGATACATAACTTGAACAAAAACCCACCCTGCACATAAAAACTTAGATGGATACTTGAAAATCTGGTCGAGGTATGTATTATAGTTCATTAAATTGTTTTATATTTTTATGCAATAGCTTGATCGAATTCTTACGATAAATTAGGTGATAGCCGCATGAGATACATTATTTTAAACAATATGTCTCGTAACCTATAAAGTAAAATTTATTATTGATTATATCCATCAGCCCACAAATAATTTTATTCGAAGATCTATAAAAAGTTACACAATGAAGAACTATACAATTACAAGCTGAAAGACTTATCTTATAATATTCAATTTGAGAAATAATTATCAGTATCTGCATTGTATATACCAAAAAAGATAAATTAGCAGCTCACGCGTTGTAGATCTCAAATTCGGTTTCGATTATTACTTCAATCAAAATTGAAACTTTGATATTCAAAAATGGTTAAGACCTGGGGTTACTAAATGGAATAATATTGGGATTTATTTTAGTTCTATAATCTCAGATTATTGTTCATGTAGAGGGCTCGATCAGCAATTGTCGTTTCGGAAAACTTGAGCGTTAAAAGAAGCTCGGCCTTTATGACGTTTCAATTGTTACCATATTTATAGCTAGACAATGTTATTCTCCATAATAATACCTATGTAGAAACACAGGGCTTGATGCTAATATATTAATGCTTTGTTAATAGAACAAAACACAAAATAACTTTGCACATTAGAACTCTAGATACCCCTGGTGCTAGAAAACTACCTTTTTAATAGAATTGAATCGACTCTACAGCGAGTAACTGCTTGTGGCCGATTCACAGATTCAAATTTAGACAAACTTGTGCCTTTATTTTAAAATTATAAGTAGTTCAACATTACATTTAACAATTCGAATAGCTTCCTGTACCCGATTTATAAAATATTATAAAGCCGAAGTTATCCTTTTACATCCAAACTAATTACTTTCATCTCAATTTCATCAAAAGTTCTAGAATTTTTCCAGCCTTTAGCCAACTCTTATATAAGGCAATCCAATTGTTCAAAGAAAACTCTGTATCTATAGTTAAACCTATCCTCCGCAATCTTTTTTTTTTTTTTTTTTTTTTTTTTTTGTCAGAGACTATCAGTCGTACTAAGGAAAATTTGTTTAGATTTCGGAGTATATTCAGTCCCTTATCATTAGCATGAACCACCAATGACTACACGGACACATTATATTTGATTCGATTCATATAATTAGATATTACATTACATCTCATACTCTCATTAGTTATTTATCCTATTTTTTCATCAGAGATCGCTAATATCTAATAAAATCTCCATTTCAGCATTGACGGATCGAGAATTCTTAAGAGCTCCATCTAAACCTTTATCATGGGGAAATGATTTGGAGTTATCACACCAAATTGTGAGATTTTATCCAAGGCCCACATGGTTTCAACTTTTATATAAAGGGCACTCAAAGTTCAAAATTACTCAGTTTTTTATTATTGAGAAATTAATCCATATGGTATTAAATTTGAAAGAATTTTGGCTCAACCTAGGCTATCGGGAAATTAATTAGTGGGTATAAGCAATATATAAAGTTGTTCCCTGTTCGAGTGGCATGCCGGGTTATTTTGGTAAAAGAAAATATGTATAATACAATACGAAAGCTAATAATGGATTATTAACCTACTTAAAAAGACTATGAGGTGGAAGAAACTTCAAAAAGTTATGAAAGAAAGTTGATTTGTAAGAATTTAGACCCTGTTAGGTATTATAATTTAGATTTGAGGGATGATTCCAGGATACAAAACTATAAACAAAAGATATTCTTTGAATGGACGGGTAGAGTTTATAACAAGTACAGCATTGAATTCAAAATCCACATGGTCAAATTTGGCTTAAGGTGATTTTGTGTTATAACATGCTAGTGTCTTGGATTCTTAGTTCTTTTAAAGATACATATATTAATTTATAGTTTTTGAACTATACTAAATTTAAATCATTTATTTCAAAATTGAATTCTTACAATGCGTGGCTACCTTTATATATATTCAATGGCTGTATAATTTGTAGGGTAATGTTCTGAGCCGCACCAACCGTTGCAGAATATAAAGCTGTTTTAACGATGCGTAGCAACTTATGAATAATCATGTACACAAATATTATGATTTAAATATATTATGATAATACTGATAATACATTTAAACAGCCAAGTAGCATACCTGCCTATATGAATTCCAAAAATCTCTCATAAATCATATGACTGGATTAACTGGATTAATTGTTACCTTCACCCATTGCAAATCAAAAAGCAGCTATTTAACCTTATAAACATTAGCAATGCATCCATGGCGTAATCCATGCATGGATCTATAGCTGACCTAATATAGTTATAACACTCCAAAACCTGGGCAAGCTTACCTTAACGAAAATTGAAGTTCAAGTAACTTAATTATAAACAGATGATACAATATATGACAACCTTTCCTGGTTAAAGTTGGCTGTAAATTTCCATGTGTGCTTTATTTTGCTCTCTATGTATCAACTGACATCAAGTTCAAGGTTTTTTTATGCTAGCTATTAGTTGGTTAATACCAAGTTACAACAAGAGTCCACTTGATATCGTCGATACCCCATTCCTAGTGTATTTTTAATGATAACTACTACCAAAACCAAAGCTTTGTTAGTGAAATCTTTTTGGATTCACTATAGTATACAAGTACTACTGTAAGCATCTTTAGTACAGGTAGCCACGGCAATAGCCTACATTAATGTAATGTTTCAGGTACACATACTAAAAATCGCGTATCGCGGTATCCGTAACACGTATTTCCTTGATGTATCCATAAGCACAGCAGCGGTGTCTCCACATTCAATTCAATATGTCATTCGTGCATACAATTTTTTGACGTACAAGTTTGTACAGCAACAGTTGTAGATCAGTGCTAAATCAAGCCATATAATCTCCAAGTTTGGTAGGTGTAGGAATATGAATATGTTAGGGTAAACGGCATTTAAATGTTGCTAATTTATTACCTATTTTGTCACCCAATTTCTTTGGGCCTCCCTATTATTATGAATGCTACTATGATAACTAGTCATGGTGTAAGATTTCTGTTTCAGAGTTGGTAGTTTGATGTTAAACCCTGAGGAACTTTTATATTTGACAAGTGTGCTAATTTTTTTTTATCAGCCTGGTTCAGCTTGAAATTTTATAATCATCTGAAAAGCCTCTATTTTGAAGTTTTTTATTTAACTCAGTAAGGGCTGGTTGCTTCTCTATACTGTTGAATAGTATGAAATAGTTCATTTGTATTATAAGCTAGAGACAAATTCTTCGTCAGGCACTCTTTAGCCACTGCTCTTAATTCACCTACTTTTGAAAAACAACGTTAGCCAAGTTTGTCTGAAAGTCCCCTCATTTATTTTGTATAGATATCAAGTATACATGAGATGTAACATATCAAATATTTTATTCAGTTAATAACATTAACGTACCTGAAAGTTTGGAATATTAATGAATCCATATGACATGTTAATAGAGTATACGTATCCAATCTTCTTAAGCAGAGTTGGTTGTCTTGATACAAGACTAGGGGCACAACTAATAACTGAAGGCATATTACTAGCTTATACGATCAATCAGGTCTGGCTATAGAGAAGCCTAGGTACATATAGCTGGCTGAATAATCTAGTCTAGAGCGTTCAATATGTAATAAAACTACTACTTAAGATCAGTGGAGTAGGCTGAAAAAAAAAAAAAAAAACACCAGTTAATTGTAAAACTACACTGTGTTCAGATAATAATTACTATTAGCCACCTAGGTTATCACCCTAGAACTCGAATATAGGCGTTTGTTTTAGATAAATAATCGTTGTAGAATGTTGAGATACATCATTTATTCATTGATACCAATAGATGAGGAATATTTACTGGATCTTTCATCTTTCACAAAGTATGCATTCTCACACAACATAAACCAGTTATTGTTCACGGTTTTTACAGATGGATAAAATTATACGTGCTTATCACAAGGTCATCTGTCAAAAGAAAATTAATATTTCAATGCTATTAATGTCACAACTACTCTGATCCTTAGTAAACTCTCCACACCTAAGGTAGCAGTTTTAAGTGTAATCAAATCAAACTGAAACTAAAATTACAGCTTATCTTGCCTGGTTAGTGGATAGTTTATCAATCCTATCAGTGATCGTAGTTAAAATTAGCCTAGACTATTGTTTGACACGGCTAACTAATAGACGGAAATTCAGTTTCAAATACATGTATATTCATTAGCTCAGATACGATATAGAATTTCGAAACTGTATCAGGTTTGCCTATAGCCATATTTATTCCTTACAATTCAACATTTTCGGGCTAGAATCAAAGATTTGTTTGAACATATTTATTGATTAGATTCTACTTTTATCAGCCTGACCCTAGGAATTTGGTATAAGGTCCAATGGGTTTCGATTGTAAACAAAAAAAAAAAAAAAAAAAAAACATATGCCTGCTTCACTTCAACTTTAAGTTGTGTGATATTGTGCCTAGTAAAATCCGATCAGCTCATTCTTCCACTGGTATTATAACTACTAAGGTAAGTTCTATATCCATATATATACATGCATGGTAGGTAGATTTTATACAGTAGGAGAAGTATTATATGTACTAAAATAATATATCAATCTAAAACTCATCTTCTATACGGTTGATCGACCTGTTGAGGTAAAGAGCTTGAACCTTGTCGTATCTTTTAGGAGGTTTTTATATATTTTTGACGATTAAATCAAAACTGCTAAAATTGAAAGAGCTAACTTTAATTACCAGTGTCTATATCCTATTCATATATAATTATAATGCTACCATTAATTCAGGGTAAGGCATTTTAAGTCTACCCTCTACCTATAATACCTTTGAAAGGCGGGTATTTTAGAGAAAGCATCCATATTTATCATCAATATGAGAGGTTACACTACCCACGCTATCATCTTTCAATAGCTTACAACACCTCAACAATTTTACAAAACTGAAGGCGTATGCCAATTAATTAGTAAATAGAAATAAGCAGGTTTACTCCGTACAATAATCTGCAATCTACAAAACTGAAACGAACCATGGTATTTCAGGATTTAATTAGCTTTAGTTAAACACATTAGCTTAATAAATATTGCTAAATATATTAATTTCCTATACCTTAATAAAAAATTCAATATAATATTTGAGTAGTTCACTAGAACTCATATTAATCGAGTTTTAGATTTCTCCACATCAAATTTATGGGTATCTAGAAAATTTAGAGTTCAATTCATCAAGAGTTAAAGGTTGACAGCAACAGACAGCTACAAATTTAAAACACCGTTTCTGCGGTGACGTGATTTTCTCGTGCCTCCAAACCATATGATTTCCTTAACCACTGCTTGAATCCCCCGCAAGCCT
Source organism: Blastobotrys buckinghamii (nom. inval.) (assembly GCA_030579975.1). Classification (NCBI taxonomy): domain Eukaryota; kingdom Fungi; phylum Ascomycota; class Dipodascomycetes; order Dipodascales; family Trichomonascaceae; genus Blastobotrys; species Blastobotrys buckinghamii (nom. inval.). The sequence goes on from JAKTSB010000014.1 coordinate 92,330, forward strand.
CGCACCTTAATTACCAGTCTACCACAATCGAGCGTTAAATTAAGTTGGGATCGTTACGTTAAAAAAGTGATCTTTCAACTCTCTCTTGTACCTTGGGTAGAAGTTTGAGCTAAAGTGAGTAATGTTACACGTGAATTTGGCTAATCATGATTAATGTCGCTATAGACAAAACAAAACAAAAAAATAAGCAGTTTAAAGAAATTAAACCAGGTTCAAGATTGAGAGCACTATTTATCATGTCTGGCCAGTCCATGGCTGGTCCTCACTGTGTACAATAAACTACAAGTAAGCTCGCCGTTGCAATAGTCATAAATCACTATCAAGCCCCCAATTTTTTCCATGAGATAAACTTTGGAGCTTGTATGGATGGTTAGAACCAATAAAGTAGAATACCATACAAAAACACGAGCGAAACGATAGCCTTGTATACCCCTCCACCAGTATACAAAGCTAGATCAAAGAAATACAGTAGGTATATATGTATTATAACCCACTTCACCAAATACCAATCCTCAGATAAATAACCATATAAGTCCCCTCATTTAATTTATTGTTTGCCCCCGCCCCAAACTTCCTCATTGTTGAAGCATCAATCATCTTCATGGATCAGCAATATTTATAATTCATGAGCACTACCTGCAGGTGGTAGTGCAATTTCTCTTATTTTATTTGACGTGATTTCCGCTGACTTCGGGAACTGACTTCAATGTTTAGCTGGAATCCAAGGTTATGGGGTACCATGGTATGATTGAGAACTGTTATCTTGATCGAATCAGATAACAACTTTTTGATGTATGTGTTGATCAGTTCAGGAGGTTGATCAACAAGCTGGAATTATTTTTTTGACAAATATATAGGTGGTAATTATTCTAGAGCTAACTTTTCTAGTTTTTTAGGGCATAATTGGGATATATCCACGCATACTGGCCAGGTTTAGTATAAATTACAGTGAAGAATGAATGATTATAAACAAAAAATTTGCTGACATCTTATTTTATGGCACTGAGTAAACTCAGAATAACAATAGCGCTCTTATATGATAGCTATAACACGATGTGCTGAAAGAATCTTTATGAGCAGCATACTAGGACCTTATATATAATAGATATACGTTAACAGTTGTATATCCTTATCCTAAGCTGTGGGATGATATTTAAAATCTTTATAGCTATAGATAATAAATTTTATAATTTTTCTAAATACCAATATAATAACTGGTAGTATGCTTTGTTCTACTGCTCCGGAGAATTAATTTTATAAAACTGATTAATAGATATGGTATATTCTTGTTCGATTTCTATGTGAAATGCATGAATTTGGATCAATGGGCATCTGTATACGCACCTCTCTGTGACTACATACCGTCCCCATTTGCAATCAATACAATAGGTATCAATATATCTAGTCAGCCAAGTTAAAGTGGTGTTACTCAATAACCCTCGTTAAATTTTTAAATCCGTGATCCTTATAATATATGCTTATAATATATGCTTATAATATATGCTTATAATATATGCTTATAATATATGCTTATAATATATGCTTATAATATATGCTTATAATATATGCTTATAATATACAATAGTTAACTTCTATAGTACGTATTATAATACTTATAGTTCGCTGAAAACCGGAAACGATAATTCAGTCTAAGACTTTGAAATCCAATAGATTGAACTCACCTATAAGCTTTTCTAATACAGTTATATGCGTTATATATATAAATTTATGAATTACTTAATTGCTACCAGTGATTACAATCAATCCATGCATAATGGATATTGGCCTCTCAATATAAATTGCAAGAACCCGTTACTGTAAACTCATTTAGACACCATATTACGATAAGTAAATTAAGCTTAAGTCATTTATTTTGGTACTCAATTACCAGTATACAATTTCTGGACTAAGACTTGGTGATCTGACTGATTTTAAAACATGCAAAAACATACAGAATTATAACTATAGCTAGATGAGCGAATCAAGTATACGGTTCGCCACTTGGTAACATACATGTATGTGCTGCATGCGGTGATTCAGGATAAAAACTATAAATTCTATGGTTATGGATTTACTGAATACTATACTACATATTATAGCTCGCTCCACCAGATGAATACATATGTTATCCATGGATAAATCTGAATTGGTTAGCTCAGTTTAAGTCCTTATGAAAATATTAATTTGTATTTCAAGTTCTACATGTATCTCCCAGTGTGCTGCTGTCATATAGATTTAGACCACTGAGATTTTATGGCTCAATACGTGCATAGATTTATAAAATTTAAGATACAAGAAAGTTTATATGGATATACCTATAGCTAGTATAATCAACATATTTCTATACAGTAGATAAATTGATATTACTGAGTTAGCTTAGTTTATTTAATACTAGGTTCTGTAAAGAAAAGACCCAGAAACTGATGTTTTGTTCCGACTATATATATATATATGTACACAACAGGGATTGGTCATTTAATTACTTGGATAATGTGATAGCTGGTAAATATATTTTGTTGAATTTTATATTTAAGCTTGGATAATGATAAGATACTGATAAGCTTTTGATGTTTTAACTAAAGCACAACATGCATCAAAATAATAATTACAAAATAATAAGATTCCGGGACCCGGAGCATCCTTCACTTGGATTCTTAAGCTATCAAATGCAACTTTAAGATTGGGTTCTAAAAAGCTTCAACAACCTTGTACATAGCATATCTTATTAATTTCTTTTCTTCCATGGCACTGATATAATTTAATGGATATTTATAAATATCTAATTGTCTATTGATTAATTATATTTGGGGAATAATATCCGTTTACCATGAATGATATACGTGGTAGTTTCAATTCTCATATGATAGCTGGATTGCCACTATCCTATAGACAGCTACTTTAATTGAATTAATTACTTGAATTTGAGAATATTATTTTAAACATTAAGATAAAGTGCCGTTTGCAGTTTTCTCTTTAATTACTCATTGGTAATGTTTAAGTCTAATAAAGACCCCTGGTAACTACAGTATACTACAGGTATACATAAGATAGGATACATATTTTCTGAGTCTCAACCGTTGATATGGGTTAGTAGCTTGGTATTGAAGTTGAAAACATCAGCACTGTTTACCATTGAGTGACTCCAATTGATCCAAAATACAACTGCAAGAAATATTAGTATTAATTCATATATCAACTAACTATGATAAATTGTTGAATTTCGTGATAGCTAAGTGTAGATCCTGGACACTTGTAATCCTGAAAAGGGCCCCAGAGCTTCCAGTTCCAAAGTTAGTGTATACCATAGAGTAACGACCTATTTTGAATCGGAGGACCTAAATTACAACTGCACGATTTCATTTTGCGAACTAAAAATCACATACGAGTGATTTGTTCAAAGATGTGGCCAGGTTGAATGCGACACATGGTGCCATGTATATTTTGGGTCATTAAAACCTTTTTTGTACTTAGCATCAACGTAACAACATTCGATAGTTTTCTACAGCTATTGAGCTATGGTTTCACAACTGTTGTAATTTACACTTAATGTTTTACCCAAATTGTTATTTAACTTTCCACCTTAAGTTCTAAAACTCCATGGATCTAGACCAAACTCTTAAACGTTGCTACAAGTTATGAGACACAATTTTAGACCCCATACAATTTTTTTTCTTAGACCCAAGGGATTAAATGCAGCATAGGATCAGGATTAATATTCCTGAGATCTGAAATTTAACCAGATCTAATTACTATAATTTAAATCCAAACAGTTCTCCTACAATAAGTGCAAAAAGCCCAGGAGATGATGACTAAATCTTTTTAAAATTGAGCACATCATGTATGATTTCTCTTTGATGGTTTTATTTTGTCGTAACAATCTATAATATCATGGGAATGTATCCATCGTATAGAAAGTCATAAACGTCATGATCTATTTTAATTTTAGACTTTCCACATTGTAAACATGCCTACCCTGGGCTGACTTGTCCAACACAGACCCCTACAGTTGCATTTTTATAACATAAATGCCTTCATATATACCATGATGACGATAAAGCAATCTTAAATTCATTAAATTACATTCCCTAAATTTCTTAAGAAATCAAAATTCCTTTGCATGCAACAAGTTAACTGGAATTTTAATAAAGGCTCGTGTGCTCTACGCCACTTAAGTTGCAAGCAGTGATCTTGTACAACATAAGCAGCTCGCATTTTGTCTGTGTTATTACGAGAAACCTTAAAAACAACACAAGGCACTTATATTAGTATACCATCCATGGTCATGATCTATTTCAAGTGGACCATGGCCGCGTACTCAAGGTAAGATGGCAAGTGATTCAAATCCGTTGTTTTGGGTTACATAACGTATATATAAACAAGTTTTTCTTAGCATCATCAAAATAAAAATAAACCGAAAAGGTCTACGCGCGCTTGTCGTATTAGGTAATCAAACACGCGCAAGTTAATTCAAGTAACAAGGGCTTGAACAAACTTAAGCAGCAGGAAAGGAACACGCACCCCGTGCCTGTGGCGCCGGTCGATAGGCCTAAGCGTTGAAATGACGCTGTGGCTGCATTGTGACACATCATTTTACCTGGGTTTTACCCCAGTTCATCAGGGCGTTCTCGCGGGTCTTAAAGTCAAGTCTCCGCCATCCATGATATGATCACCACCTGATATGATTCGATCTGATTACATATCCATCCTCATTTTGGATTATTCAAATTGGGTCTCCTAAGACAATGCATATTCATGGATGTTCTGTTGATTGATGTTGATAGGGATAGCTCAGTCTACAATCCGATTTTCATTAATAATGATACTTTATTTATAAAGATATGGCAGTTTAACCATTTACTAAAAAATCTAGTTCATGACTCTTTTTTCATACGTAAATTTGTTATCAAATCAATAAATAGTACTGCTGGATGTTATCAGTACTATCAAGTCACTAGATAAAAAAAGATAGACCCCTCAATTTTTTTTTTTTTTTTTTTTTTGTTCTACAGCCAGTAAATCAAAAATTAAGCTTGAAAGGATAAATGGACCCTATCAGTTATACTACTTGAGGCATAAGAATAATACTCCGTAATAGAATCAAAAGGGGGGTGCTAATCAATCAAAAAATACCAATCTAACAATTAAAATATATTTATAAAATATTTACAGAAAGGGCATCACTAAACACGTAAATTACACCAAATGCAGCTATCTATATGATCATGCATCACTTCCTTACATGAGAATTCTTTTTTGTTTTGTCTTTAGTGTGTAGAGCACTCAAGATGGGTTCAGTTCCCCATACTTTTGGTGTCTGTAATGTTTTATCAACTAGTTCCCATGGCAATTTTTTTTTAAACGTTCCATGACCAGCAAATCTGAGATCACTCTATGAGGGTTTATCGATTACTTGGGTAATGTGGAGGGTGGGAAAAGCTTGTGATGACTGAATGATACATTTGCTCATTATACTCTAATATTATGGAATTCTCGAATATTTAATAACAGCTACTATTGTTGATGGTATTAATATAACCTATCAGCCTAATCTAATATATAAGATCACTAGAACCAGACTAGTCATATTATATTGTAATTTCTAACGTATTCAAACGATCCAGGAGGTCAACTTATTATAAATAATACTGTACTAAACGATCATTAACATTTTTAATTATTCTAAATTAAAATTTACAACATAAGTTCTATTGCGAATTTCCTACAAGGTATTTATAAGAGCACGCAATAGGCCTGTAAAAATAAACTTATATGGAATCGTTTTAGCAGTTTTTTTTTTTTTGTTCTCTTATATTATTAGTTACTAAATTTGTCTATATTGAATAATTAATTCAAATAGTTGTCAATAGACAAAAATATTTACCAACCTTACTGGTTCTCTCATTTAATAAATAGTTTGCAACAATAAGACAAGCAATATTCAATAACCAACACAATACAGTATTAGTACAATAATAAATTTAAAAAAAAAATTAGAAAATTATTTGTACCACATTTACTGTATTTGGATTGATCGTTCTTAGCATCATTAATTGTAAACCTTGTTCGAATCAGACTGGTTCCTGGATTAATTTATAGGCAGGTGAATAAATAGGAGTTGGTGGGCTATAAAAAAAAAAAAAAATATTTATATATAAAGTGAGTAACTAGGTGCACCAACTTTTACTCATCAACTTTTTTTTTTTTTTTTCTTTTATTAATACTATTATTATTATTAAAATCTGCCTGAGCAGGTGAACACACACACACTTAAAATACACTACACAATAAAAAGATCCTTATCAATCAATACAAATCTTTTTATCTTCTACACAAACACTTTTTTTTACAATCTTTTTGAACCAAATTATTTCTCTCTCTTTTTTTATTAATCATAATATCATAACATTATAAAAGGATGTCAGACCTGAAGCTCAAGGTCGGTAGTGAGATTGGACGTGGGTCATTTGCTAGCGTGTTTAAAGGTGAATATAGGGGCAAAGCAGTTGCCATCAAATCAGTATTAAGAGCTAAATTATCAAAAAAATTATTTGAGAATTTGGAATCAGAAATTAGTATATTAAAAGACATTAAACACCCTCATATTGTAGAATTTTATGATCTTCAACAAACTTCGAGTCATTATCATTTGATATTAGAATATTGTTCATTAGGTGATTTAAGTTATTTTATAAGAAAAAAAGATGAACTTTCAGAATCATTACCATTAATCGCAGAATTATTTGAAAGATACCCATGTAAGCAAGGTCTTCATGAAGATTTGGCAATACATTTTTTACAACAATTAGCATCAGCATTATTATTTTTAAAGAATAAAAATACAGTACATCGAGATATAAAACCTCAAAATTTATTATTATGTCCTCCAACAAAGACTAAACAAGAATGGGTTGATAAAGGTTATACTGGACAATGGGAATTACCTGTATTGAAATTAGCAGATTTTGGTTTTGCAAGAATTTTACCAAGTACAAGTTTGGCAGAAACTTTATGTGGGTCTCCATTATATATGGCACCGGAAATTTTAGGCTATGAAAAATATGGTCCAAAAGCTGATTTATGGAGTGTTGGGGCTGTATTATACGAAATGGTTGTTGGTAAACCACCATTTAAAGCAGCAAATCATGTAGAACTATTAAGAAAAATTCAAAAGACAAATGATCAAATTAAATTCCCTGATTCTGTTATTGAAAGAACTAGTGATGATATTAGAAGATTAATCAAAGCTTTATTGAAAAAGAACCCAGCAGAAAGAATGAGTTTTTCCGAGTTTTTCAATGATCCAATTTTAAAGGTTAATATTAGTACTAAAGATACACCATTAGATCGATCTAAATTGGATGAAAATATGTTTATTAGTGAATATATAAAAGAACCAACACCACAAATTATGCAACAAGTGAATTTAAATAATTTTAATAATACTAACAATAATACTAATAAAGAAGTAAGAAATTTAACTGGCGAGTTGGGGCCAACAGGCAAAAGAACAACACCACCAGAACAAAGTTTAGAACATGAATATGTTGTTGTTGAAAAACGAACAATAGAAGTTAATGCCTTAGCAGATGAATTAGCACAATCACCTAATAATGAAAGAAAAACAAGTTGGACTGATAGAAGACGACGATCAAGTAGTCCAATAACCAATCCTTCATCAGCAGCCCAGCAAAGACGAAGAAGTTCAATTGTATATGGTACTTCACCAACAAATGCATTAGCAAGAGCTTTAACTATGGCAAGTGCAAGATTATTTGGTACTAAAGTTGATACTTTTGGTAATAGTACTACTAGTGGGAATTATCCAATTTCAGCATCAGCTAGTAGTTTTGCTTTAAACAATAACAATAATAATAATGCTCTAGTTGTATCATCAACTATGCCATATATTAGTGAAGAAGAGAAAAAATTGATTATCGATTTGGAGTCGCTGGCGACTAAAGGTAAAGTTGTTAACCTATTTGCAGAAGTCAAATTTTCTCAATTGATACCAGCAAGTTTCGATGGTGAATTAAATATGGATAATGAAATGACTAATATGGTTGCAGAAGAAGCATTAGTATTATATGTCAAAACTTTAGCATTGTATGCATCAGCAATGGAAAAAGCTGCAAAATGGTGGAAAGATAATGAACAAACTGGTGCATCAACTAGATTAAATGAAACTGTTCAATGGATCAGAGAAAGGTTTAATGAATGTTTGGAAAGAGCAGAATATTCACAAACTTTATTAGAAGATGCAAAAAGTAAATTGAAGAAAAAGAATGGTAATGATTCATTAGTTACTGCGGAAAAACTAATCTTTGACAGGGCATTAGAAATGTCAAGAAGTGCAGCAGTTGCAGAATTAAGTAATGAACTGGAGGGCTGTGAATTAAGCTATGGTACAGCTGTATGGTTATTAGAAGCATTGTTAGAAGATGAAGATTCTAATAGTAGTTTTAAGAATGGAGAAGAATCAGGTAGATTAGAAGAGGAAGATCGAGTAGTTGTTGAAAAATTGATTTCAAGTATTACTCATCGATTGTACATGTTAAGAAAAAAATTGGAAACTGGTAATAATGGTGTTGGTAGTAGTGTTAATGCTCCAAATTATACTACAACAACTGCCACTAATACACCTGGTAATTATATTAGTACAGGATTTAATTATAATCATCCAAGTTATGGATCATCCTCATCAACTAATACAGCAAACCAATTACCTCAGTATAGTCCAACCAATGCATTAAATATTTTGGACAAGAACGGTTACTAACTTATTATTTATTATACATTAATTATAACTTATATATTAAAGAAGAAAAAAAAAAAAAAAAAAAAAAAAACATAAAACGAATTCAAAAAAAAAAATTTTAAAAAAGAAAAAGAAAAAAAACTAAAGCGACTTTGTTTTTGAAGTGAAGGTTTTTATTATTCGGAATTTTTTATTTATTAATTGAAAAGAAAAACCCCAGGGAAAAAACTAAAAAAAAAATTGAATACTATTTTCACACTCTGTTTTTATTTAATCTTTTTATTTTTATCATCATTTTTATTATTATTTTTTAATTTTTTTGCATTTATTATTTATATAAACTTCTATATATACAAATTAAGAAAAAACAGAAAAAAAAAACTATACTTTATTTATATATATATAAACATTGAAAATTCTCTATTGGCTTGGCTTTCAATTATTGTAGATTCGAATATAACAATAAGGTATGTTGAACCTTATTTTAGCATTAATGAAATAAATTTGAAATTAATAAACCTGAGGTAACATCCTGTTGTACGATATCAAGCTGAAACCTTCAAATATATACTCTAAATAATTTTTCCACACGCAGTTAATTTAAGTAAATTTATATTCTTATCGATCTCTCAGCTATGGATAAATTTGCTTAATGAGCTCGAGACTATCCAAACTATATATTTCATAATATTTTATATAGATAAAGCTAGAGCAAGCACTTACTTTTCAACTCCTCGAGACCCAAAAAGTACATAATATTCACCTAAATACCCGTATTCATAACTAATCAACAGACCACCTCATCACTGGCCTAAAATACTCACTTTCACTTTTACACTAGCTTAGATATTTCCATCCACTTACTTACAAATGACCCAAGCTCAACCTACACCGTGCACATGAACTAATAAATATAAACCATTCGAGTGCACTTGCAGATGGGGTTAATGATCATTAGTTTGATCATCCTATCAACAATCCTCACATGACCTTCCCAGTTCCTTTAAATTGTCACTTAGTATACCGCACCAAAGGGTTGGGTGATCCCTTAGAGAAGCTTGTGATACATTATAAATAGTAGTACTTTAAAGCGGATGAGACCCCGACCAGTAAAAGCTTATCTTAGCAATAATGACAGAAGATAAGATAAGCCGCAAAACCGATGAGCCGCTCTGCCCAGAGAAGACACTGGACTCTAGTCGTAGGAAGATCTTGAGTAGAGACCGACTATAGCTATTTCGTCATTAATATTGTTCGGTTTTACTGTGAGTTTAAAGTATACCTTGGGATATAGACAACTGATTATAACATATTCAGTGGTGATTCTAGCTAGTGAATCGCACAGCGTTTGTATGCATATATATAAAACCTTCAATTTTCTAAATTTGTTGGGTTTATCCAAAGGGTTTGAAGGTATTTTATGTAGAGCAGTGACCACACCAAATTAGCAAAACTCTAGGACCCGGGGGAAAAAAAGTTTACCTGTACAATAGCAAACTTTAGGCTTATTTAGAGGTTGGTCTGAGTTTTTATAAATGACAAGTACTAGTCACATTAAAAATCGATCATTGGATTCTACACTATGGATATATATGGTACATTATCTTGTACTAATTGCTTCTAACTTAAATCACTGCATACTTGTAATCCGCATGAACATGTATACATGGCAGAATCCAGACAAGTGAAATTTAAATTATTGACTATGACTATAAATTAGATATATTACTTCATCTTGGTAGATGTGATTAATATCATTTAAATCATATAAAAACTAAATTTATAGAAATCCATAGATTCACTAAGCCCACCATTACGTTTCCAATCAATCAAAGTGTGTGGATCGATTGATTTCGGCGTAAGAATATAGCTATATATAACTAAAGGATCAATTATGAAGTAACAGATGTATATATATAAACTAACTAATTAATTTTAATCGTTCAATAGGGATGTCTGATATCTTAGGTATGCATACATATAGTAGCTAGCTCCTCACCTTTTAGTGTAACCAGACAAACCTTGTATATAATTAGTACTATGTTTACATGCATGGCTAACTGTAGCAGATAGATCATTCCAGCTTTGTAATTGAGAAGAGTGTAAGGTTAATGTTAGTTTTGTCACAATCAATCACGGTGCTTGGTCTAATAGATTATCCAATATCGCTAGCTTTGTGAGTGCGCATATGTATGATCAGACAGGAATTTTTTTTTTTCACCTTTTGCTAGAGAGACGGTCAATTAAAGTCTCAGCGGACGTTGGATGAGAATGCCCGCACAAGTGATGTACAACGCAGTTTTATTACAGGGATAAATAACTTATAACAAAAAATTTTTCAAATACAACTGGTTGAAGGTATAGCTATATCTTTTTGAACAATTGATTATAAAATTGATTAGAATATATCACCAATAACCAATTATTTTGAACCTAGCTTAATCAATCATAGTAAAATTACAAGTACATAGTTGATGATAAGTTTGAATAATCACACTGGAATATTCGGAGTAGCTGTATTCTTTAAGGTCTGAAAAGCTTATTTATTAGGCTTCCAGACTTTATAGATAAGTTTTGTTTACTCGATATCATATGCTTAGCCCTGCCAGTATTGAAGATATAAAGCTATAGATATCTGCATAGTACTTCTAGAGCTATAATAACATTTCAAGCTTTCTTACAATACAAAAATATGGTTTACGCTAATATTGAGGATGAAATGATTAGTCTTTTACTAATTACTGTAGCTATACTAATACTATATCATACTACCTTAGATTGTAAATGTTTATTACTCCAATCAAATTGAGATAAAATATAAAATCCCACTATAGTGCTTATCAAAGACTTTTTCAAATAAACGAAAAAACTTCAGAGCTCATCAAAATTTCAAAAATTTAAAACTGAAAGATAAACGAGAACCTAGACAATGTGGCTCAAAAATGAAAACTTTTCAAGTACCAATAGCGCGCTACTCCACGTCCCATCCCATCACGAAACCATTTTATTGTACTGGGGGAAAAGATATTTTATTTTTTTCATTATCACTGCTTGACAGGTGTAAAACAAAATCGCGGCGCATCGGCTTGAAAATTCCAAATGGCTGGGTTTTGATATAATTTAAACACCAAAAATATGAAATATAAAATTTTTGATGTCTGAGATCTTGGACTTGAAAATTTTTTTTTTTTTTTTTTGTATGAGCCGCGCAGAAAAATAAATTTTTCAAAATAGAAATAAAAAAAAATTTTATTTTATAAACTTATCTTCTTCTTCTTTATAATTTATTTATCCAAAAAAATTTTAATAGAATAAATTTATAATACAATACAAAAATGGGTAAAACTAAAGTTAAAGAACAAAAAACCAAAAAGAGTGTTACTGAACCAAAGAAAGATGGTAAAGTTTCAAAATCTACTAAAAAGAATGAAAGTTCTAAAAAGTTAGCCAAAGCTGTTGAAAAAGGTATCAAAGAAGATAAAAAGAAGAGCAAAAAGAGTAAAAAAGAAGAATCAAGTGATAGTGAATCTTCCGACTCTGATAGCGATTCATCATCATCATCATCATCAGACAGTGATAGTGATGAAGAAATGAAAGAAGCCCCAAAGAAAGAAGAAAAGAAGGCTGAATCTTCTGATTCTGATTCTTCTGATTCTTCTGATAGTGATTCATCAGACAGTGAAGAAGAAAAGAAGGAAGAAAAGAAAGAAGAAAAGAAAGACGAATCAAGCGATTCATCTGACAGCGATTCCTCAGATAGTGAAGATGAAAAGAAAGATGATAAAAAAGAAGCCAAAAAAGATGATAGCTCATCAGACTCCGATTCTTCATCATCAGATTCTGACTCTGATAGTGAAGATGAAAAGAAAGAATCTAAAAAAGAATCCAAGAAAGATGATTCTTCTTCAGATTCATCAGATAGTGACAGTGATGACAGTACTGCTTCAGAATCCAAGAAACGAAAAGCTGAATCAACTGAAGATAAAACTCCAAAGAAGGCTAAAGCAGAAGAAGAAGAATCAAATGAAGAACCAGCTACTTTATTTGTTGGTCGATTATCATGGAATATTGATGGTGAATGGTTACAAAAAGAATTTGCTGACGCTTGTGATGGTGTTGTTGGTGCACGAGTTATTTATGAACGATCAAGTGGTAAATCTCGAGGTTATGGTTACGTTGATATGAAAAATGGTACCTGTGCATATGATGCTTTAAGTAAAATGCAAGGCAAAGAAATTGATGGTCGAGAAATCAATGTTGATATGTCAACTTCAAAACCAGCTGCAGAAACCCCATCAGCAAGAGCAAGCAAATTCGGTGATAAATTATCTAGTCCAAGTGATACTTTATTCTTGGGTAACTTATCATTTAATGCTACTAAAGAAGAAATTGAATCAATGTTCAGTGAACATGGTGATATCATCTCAGTTAGATTACCAGTTCATCCAGATACTGAACAACCAAAAGGTTTTGGTTATGTTCAATATTCATCTGTTGAAGAAGCTCAAGCTGCTTTGGATGCTATGAGTGGTGCTTCAGTTGCTGGCCGATCCATTCGATTAGATTTCTCAACTCCAAGAGATAACAATGGTGGTGGCCGAGGTGGCTTTGGTGGTCGAGGTGGTTTCGGCGGCCGTGGTGGTGGTCGAGGTGGTGATCGTGGCGGTCGAGGTGGTTTCGGTGGCCGTGGTGGTCGAGGTGGCTTTGGCGGTGGTCGAGGTGGTAGACCAACTGGTGCTAATGACACTCCAAGAACTGGTGCTTCTGCTAAAGGTTCCGCTCAAGCTTTCCAAGGTAAAAAGATCTCATTTGATTAATTTTTATTATCATCAGCATTGAATTAATTAATAATTAATAATTAATATGGCATTATTGATAACTCTCTAACACTTTGTTTTTATTTTTATTTTATGTAACTACGTTTTTGTTTATGTTTGTTTTGTGTTTTTAATAGAAAAGTTTCCCATACTAAATTGTTTCTTCTTTTTTTTATATTATTATTATTATTGTAGTACTTTTGATATTTTTTATAAGTATCTCGATTGTTGATGTGAAAATTTTTTCGTGCGGCGAGTGTTTTGAATTAACAAGGCTGAAAAAAAAAACAGCCGCGGGGTCTGCGGCTCAATCATCGTAGCGTACAACCTATAGGCTATAATAGCTAAAATTTATCCACTAATAGCAGAATCTACAAAAAGAAGAAATTCTATCATAAATTAATAATATTAGACATGAGGAAAAAAACCAACCCCTTATTTATATTCTACACTTTTAATTAAATCACCACCCAATCTAGCAATCATATCAACAATAGCCGCCTTATTTAAAGTAACGTTTTCGTTCTTACTATCTTCTAAATCAACAGGCATTGTATTATAATCCAAATTGACTCTAAATTTCTTTTCACCAAGAACACTAGGTTTCCAAACTGCAACTAATACCCCGTGCTTATTTCTTCTACTCTTTTGACTTCGATTATAAAATACTAATAATTCATTTTTGAATCGATCACTAACTTGTTTGGCAAATTCTTCAAATAAATCAACAGATTTATCTATGCAACTTTCAAAAGGTGGGAACCCACTAGTGACTAAATTTTTATAATGAACAGTTGAAGATGATGTACCTAATGGATCAATTAATTCACAAACAACATTAAAATCTTTTAAATTTGGATTGAACCATAAATCAATGTTTTTATCAGAACTATCATTATCATTTAATAATTTTGATAATGCTGTTAATCTTGACGCTAAAACTTTACCATTTTCATTCTTATGTTCATATTTAGTCCACAATGTACCAGTTGGATCAGCTGAACTTGCAATATATAATGGTAAAGCATTAGTCAAAGCTTGATCAATTGATCGTTGTGCACTAAATGCACTTGACAAATTAGAATAAACAGGTTGTGAAACATCAATACCAGTAATACTTGATAATTGTCGACTATTGGTATATTCAACACTCAAGTTTTCATCTTCTGGTTCAACTAATAACAATGGCTCATCTTTCCAATTCCATCTTGATAATAAATCAATACATCTATAAAAACCTGAAACTGGTGATGATGGAATATCAAATGGTGCACTATTTAAAAATGGATATAATGCAATTAATTCAATTAATTCTTCCCTAATCAATAATTTTCCTAATAATAATTGTGATGAACACCATCGTTTTAATAATCGAACTGTTGAACTATAATAAGCATATCTCAATCCTAATCGATAAATCATTAATGAATGTTCTGTTGAACCACTATATTGACGAATATAATCAGTTGGATCCATATCTAATCTTTTTAATAGCATTTCATCTCTATCAGTACCAATTCTTAATTCAAATTCATACCCATCAGGTGTTTGAACCAATAAAAATGGTGATTCTAATACATTATCATCAATACCAATTTTATTTTTATAATTTTTCTTCAATAAATTTTCTCCAATTTTAATTAAAAATGCAGTCTTTGTTTTTTCAACAGCTGCAATATTATCTGGCCATCTTGTTGAACTTTCAAATACAATAATACCTTTACCAACAGCATCATCACCATCTAAATCATATGGTAATGGTTGATGAATTGATGAATGTCTTAAAGATGGTGATGCAGGTAACACATTTTTTGGTAATAATGGAACATCTTTAAAAGTTTGTATAACTTTTGCTAATTTATGGAAACTTGTAACTTTGGCACCGAATAAAACATTAGAATTATTTGAAAATTCTTTAACAATTTTACTAGTTTCCATAGGTAAATATGATAATAATTTTGAATCTTCATTAAAATCAATAGTGGCATTACAATCATTAAAATGGATTTTTAATAAATATTCTGCAATTGATATAACAACAGGTTTAGTTGGCTTTACATCCCATAAACAACTTTCAACAATTCTACCATCTTGAAATCTTCTTAATTCAGATTTCTTACCCCAAAATCTTCTAAAATTTTCTGCATCTTCTTCATCTTCTGCACTTGGACCATGTGTCATTAATTTATCACATTCATCTGGATTACAAATTAATCCAACTTGTATACTACCATTATGATCATGGTTTTTTCTTTTTGTTAATTTAAATGAATCAATTTCATCATCAAATAAACAAATTTGTTTAATTCTTTCACCATAACCTTTTTTCAATGCTCTATATATTTTTTCAATAATAAAATGTCTATGAGATTGATATTTAATTTTATCTGTTGGGAAAAAAATTGAATCCTTTTTCAAATCATAATTAATATCAAATTTAACATCATATCTTAATCTTGGAATTGATAAATCTCTCATAAAAATTGAATCAAATCGATCTTGAATAACATCACTTAATAAATCGCAGGTAATTCTTGCTTCATGTTCTAATAATCCTAAACTCCATCCACTTAATTTATAAAATACATTAAATTTATTTTCAGAATCAATAACTAATGCATTATCACTCTTTAAATTGAATTTAGCAGTTTCATTAATTTTAAAACTAATACCTTTTCTTAATTCAGTTGCAATAAATCTAATAGTACCTTGAAATAATTGATAACTTGAAAATCCATTCATTAAAATTTTACTATTACCTTGTAATAATATAGCCATTAACATTGAAAATTCAAAATGACCAATACCACCCAATTTTAATGAACTACCAAACCCTCTTTGCCTTAACCATAATCTCCCCAATTTACATGCATCTTGAAATCCTTCACATTGTTTATTAGCTTTATGTAAAAACCTTAGATATTTTAAATGTAAAGTATCACTTAATAAACTATTATTGTATAATGGGGTACTAATATCATGTGGTTCACTTGATGGAACATTTGATAACCTAACACAATTTCTATCATGCTGTAATTTTTTAGAATCAAAAACTTCATCATTAACACCAACTAAAATATTAATAGTAAATTTATAATCTAATTTAATTTTTAAAACTGGCCTTAATAAATCATCTTTTAAATATCCATATTTAATTTTTTTTTCATCATATTTTTTAGAATTTAAAATGTTCTGTGCAATATAAGACAAATAAAATGCTCTTTTATAAAAATATCGATAATTTAAATAATCTTTTGCAGTAAAAATATCATTTGGCATTTGAACAAATAAATCAATTTCATTTCCTTCAGGTTGTTTAACAATAGTTTTCAATGAATAGGATCCAACAACATTTATATCTTCTGGTGTTTTGAATTGAAATTTATAATTAATATCTGATGATGGTTTTGGATCAGGAAATGGAATTGAAACTTTAGTTATAACTTTTTCTAATTCATTGAAACTATAATCTTCGGTATCCTCCATTTCTTTTAATAAATTGTTCAACTCGAATAATTGACGATCTAAATATTGCTTCTTTTTACCTTCATCAAATTTTAATTCTTTTAATAATTCATCAATTTGCATTTTGAAAATATTACTTTTATATAATTCTGCTGTTTCTCTTGCAATCTGAACATCTTGACTTGATAATTGTTTACTAGTTTTTTTACCATCAGTTTTAGTTTCTTCTTTTTCTTCATCTTGTTGAAGTTTACCATTCGCTTCTTCTTCTTCTCCTTCAGATCCTGATTCGGAGCCACTATCAACACTCATCTCATTTTCATCCTCACTGTGTTGGTCCTCTTCTTTAAGCTTCTTTGCTCGAACCTCAGAGGTATCGGCAGATTTTCTTTTAACCATTTGATTATAGTTGCTAGAAATAAAAAGGTCTTTTTTTTTGTTTATTTTAATTTAAAGTTAGAAAATTTTTTTTCTTGATTTGAAAAAAAAAAATTTGATTGATAGTCAAAACCATAGAAAAATTATTAAGATAGATGCTCAAGCATGTTTAAATTTTTTAAAGCCACCGATGCCGATGAGTTACAAGGAACTCCGATTTTTAAGAGAAGATGCGGCTCATAAAGGTCGCAATACCGGGAATTTCTATTTTCACAAAAATTCCAAAAATACGCATTGATATCCGATCAATCCATCCAGTTTTTTTTTAATACCATATATATTAGCACATTATAATGAATTTTTTATTGAAAAAGGATCACAATAAAAGGTAGCTGTTTCTAAACACAATTGGTATTGGTTCTTTTTTTTTTAAATAGGTATTGAAGAAATTTGCCATGGGCAACAGTACTACGATGGTATTTTCGTAGTAAGATACACAAGTGTATTGTACAATTATGTAACAAACAACTTGTACGAACCTACAAATCGATTATTAACATACAGCAGCTGGCAAATAGAGATTGAATCAAACAAAAAATGACTTGGTCTTTTATATAAGTAATCAGCACAGCCAAAATAACCGTGAATTCAACTGTTAATGTATATATCAAATCTTTAAGTATTTTCATGCTTCTGCTTGCGGTTGTATTGTACACGTTCTTTAATTTGATTTTAGAGCTTCAATTATAATATATATATTGATCATATTTGGATGCATAGTTCACCTTTATTATGAATCACATAATCAATATTGCCAAACTGATTGGAATATATATTATAATATTCTAAAAATATTTTTTTAAATTACGTCTTCTAGAAGCTGGATCATTCGGCTACACAGCACCAAAGTGGAATATCTATAATCTCAAAATCATCGTTATATGTAGTTTGAATTGGTTTAATAGCTGCAGGCCTAACCGGATATTAAGTAAACTTTCAATAAATACTCAAAGTGCCAGTATTAACTTAAAATCGTATACATGTAAGGTTAATTAGTTTTAATCAAACAACGCCACACATCATAGTATTGGAAGTCTAGCTAACTGTATGTTATTTGAAATTTTGCAATATCATGTTCACCAATCCTAATTAATCACCTCTATAGCTAATCATATGCATCATGATGCCCAACCCACACCAATATCAACTAAAAACCAACCTCAACAAAACTGCTTACCCAAAACAGGCCTAAATACAGCCAAAAGCGGAATACCGACACAGCCAGCCAAATTTCATGCATTATCGGCTCCCACAAGAATTTTTTTTTGCCGCTAGAAATGATAAAATCGCTACTGAAGCTTGAATAAAGCTTAGATCGGCTTATATCCGATAAAGCCCAAAGTCCATTTTAAGCGTTGATAACGTTGTGCAACTGTATGTCCGAGTTTAGGCTGAATAAACCCGATTATCCGATCTCTTTACTATAGTTATACTAAAATTTTAAAGCCTCTTTTATTTTTTTTTTCTTTCGTCATGCACTATGAATCAAATCAACCAAGGCAAAGAAAAAAAAGGCACAAGCACAAAAACTTTGCCCCAGTACATTAAACATTTTTCACACCCTTCTTTTTCTTCCACTTTTTCCTTTCTCATTTAATATTTCAACAATCAATTAAATAATGACTCGAGGCTTGAACACGATCAAGCTAGCTCCTAGAGTTCTGAGAGTTGGATCATTAGGAATTCAATCTACAGTTCCAGCTTGTTCTTTACTTCCTAGAGTTCAATTGGTTCGAGAAAGACAAACCGCCACCATTGTATTGGCAGCCAGACAATTAAGATTCCAAACAACTAATTCATCTCCATCAAGCAAAAGTAATGACAATGAACATAAATTATCATCATCATCATCATCTGCCGAAAAGACTGCTGAAAAATCTGATGCAGTAAGTAAATCAACAACTGAAAATAAAGAAGGTAGTAAAGAAGTTGAATCAGCAAAGCCAAAAAAGACAATATGGCAAAAAGTTAAGCATGAAGCACAACATTATTGGGATGGCACAAAATTATTAGGGTATGAGATCAAAGTTAGTACCAAATTGGCAGCTAAAATGGCAGCTGGGTATGAATTAACAAGAAGAGAACATCGACAATTGAAACGAACAATTCAAGATATTATTCGATTAGTTCCATTTTCAATGTTTGTAATTGTCCCATTTGCAGAATTGTTATTACCAATTGCTTTAAAATTATTCCCAAATATGTTACCATCAACTTATGAAACTTCAAAAGTTAAAGATGCAAAATATAAAAAATTAAGAAATGTTAGAGGTTCAGTTGGCAATTTTTTGAAATCAACAGTTAATGAATCTGGTATGGTTATGCCAGTTGTTACTACTCAAGAACAACGGGAACAATTTGCAACTTTTTTCAAACAAGTTCGATCTGCTGGTCAAGAACCATCAAAAGAACTATTAATTTCAGTTGCAAGATTATTTAAAGATGATGTTGTATTGGATAATTTAAGTCGACCTCAATTAGTTGCAATGGCAAAATATATGAATTTACAACCTTTTGGTACCAATTTGATGTTACGATATAGTATCAGACATCGAATGAGACAAATCAAAAGAGATGATCGAGCTATTGATTATGAAGGTGTTGATTCATTATCAGTAACTGAATTACAAACTGCTTGTGCATCAAGAGGTATCAAAACATATGGTATTTCACCAGGTAAATTAAGAGATGATTTGAATAATTGGTTGGAATTAAGATTACATCAAAAAGTTCCAAGTACTTTATTAGTTTTATCAAGTGCATTTACTTATGGTGAAGCAGAAAATTTGGAATCTCATTATAGTGGTATTCAAGCTGTTTTGAGTGCATTACCAGAAGAATTATATCATGAAGCTGAATTAGAAGTTTCAAGTGATTTAGCAACAAACAAACAACGATTAGAAGTTATTAAAGAACAACAAGAATTAATTCAAGATGAAAATCAAGAAGAAGAAGAATCAGGGCATATTATTAAAGTTAAAGATGATTTAAGTCTAGATGAAGATGAAGATACTACTACCAATGGTAATAGTAAAACTGAAGATAAAGAAGTAAATTCAGACAAAAAAGAAACTGAAAATAAGGATGAAAACGAAACTAAAGCCAAAAATGGAAACGAAAAAGTAGAAGAAAAGAAAGATTCAACAAAGAATTAGAAAAAAAAAAAAAAAAAATTTAGTAATATATATATTAAATATATTGTATAAAATAAATAACTTTGCTAAAAAGTGTATAAAACAATTTATTGATTACCGGTAGAACCAAACCCACCAGCACCTCTAACAGTATCTTGTAAAACTTCAACAACTTGAACATCTGGAGTAACAATTCTTTCTAGAATCAATTGAGCAATTCGATCACCTTGAGTAACTTCATAATCTTTATTAGAATGATTGAATAAAACAACTTTAACTTCACCTCTATAATCAGCATCAATAACCCCAGCACCACAGCTGATACCATGTTTAACTGCTAATCCTGATCTTGGGGCAACACGACCATATGTACCTTCTGGAATTGCAATAGAAATACCAGTATCAACTAAACCTTGACCATGAGCTGGAATAGTAGCTGATGCTGCGCTATAAATATCGTAACCGGCAGCTAATGCACTACCTCGAGTTGGAGCTTTTGCTACTTCTGATAATAATTTAACTTGTAATGCTGCTATGGTCATTTTTGTATGTTTGTGTGTTAGTGTCTTTTGATGCAAATGGTATTAATGGAAGAAAAAGAGAAGAAAAAAAAAAACGCGAAAATTTAAATTTCTTTTATAATTGAAAAAAATAAAAAATTAGGTTTGTCGCTCGTGTATTGTTATGGGAAAAAATCTACAAGTACGCGTTGCCACAGATAAAAATTCAATTAAGATCCGATGCGATCATAGACTCTATATATAGTTTACACACCATAATTATTACCACCAGTTTTTAATATCGATTTCATCAATTTGATTTTTTTCAATATTTTTATTTAAATGATGTATACTACTTAAATTTAGTCTTTATAAACTGTAGCACTATTATTCTGCCCTCGTAGATCTACCTATGGCTAATTAACTTTTCCTGGATCGATTGATCATATATATAAGATCATCAATGGATGTAGATAGTCTACTTCATACAGCCATTACAGTATACAATTGACTAAATATAGCTATTTTATACAAAAAGCTTCCAAATAGAATTTCAAATAGATTATTAAATAGATACTTAGATTGTTTATGTAGATACAAATAACCAATAGTACTAAGTTTTGTTTGTGTTCCAATAAGTAAGCTCGATTTCGCCAAATGTGGTTCGATGCATTGACTAGGATTATATCTCAATTATAATATATGTATACAAATATATTTATTTATATATAGCCATGCATGTGTTTAAAATGTTCTCTAGGTGTAATCTAGCTGCTATAAGTTTACAGTAGATTCTCAGTGTATATGGATCAATATCAGCTTTCTTCACTTAATATTAAACATAGTTATATATATGCTGCAGTCCTTACCTTAACAATTCTATAACCTTTATAAGTTCTGAACTCTACTATAGGCTAGATATATTCTGAATGCACAAATAAAGTTACTATATGTGATGTTGGATTGTTCGGGTCCTTCTCAACTCACGAAACTTAAAGCTGTATCAGGTGTGATCTGGGGTTTTCAAAAGATGTAATACTCAAGCTAAACTTAGATATTTTCGCTATCTATAATACCTAGGAGTAGCATATAGATTGATAATGGAAAAATAGCAATGCGATATTCCAAATTTTCATTAATCTTGATCGCAAGATGGCATATATACTTTAAAAATAAAGTTACGTGTAATATCAGTTTAACAGATTAATCAAAGCTGAAACTAAGCTCAGTTATATCTATATAAATCTGAAGCTAGTTCAAACTAAAATCAGGTAAGATATGTTAAGTATATTGTCCTTTGAACTATCCTACTATGCCCCTATAGACTACTAACCTAGCTAGAATACTCAAGCGTTCTTAAAAACAAATTAACCCGATGATCGGGGGTTTATTTGAATTTCCCAGCACAATTTGTTGCGTCGCGAAATTTGGCGATCTTACTCGAGCGATATCTCGAATAGCTGGCATGATTTTTAAATTATTTATTAGCCAACTAAACGACTTTCTATCATAGTTTTCTAGTATACAAACCTACAAAATTCTGTGAGGCGCAACCAGAAATGGGGATGAAAGAAGATTTAATTTTCTATACAGCATGTTTTGGTACTTCTTATATGGCTTATAAGTTATTTATGAACTCTTTTGAATGGTGGAATGATGAAAGTAGGGAGTTTGAAACTCCGTTCAGCGTTTATGTTCCAAGAGCTAGTAAGTATTAGTATCCTTAAAATATAGGAAATGACTTTTAAATAAAGTCCTGGCTGGTATCAAGCTGATTGATATAATATGCTTGTGGTCACAATAATTTAATTTAAGAGAGAAAGCTTGGTTCTATTATGGCATACTTGTTAATTACAAGATAATAAATACTATAGATGAATCGCAGCAAATAACCAAAGCGATTATAATTAGAATGAATAGTAAAATTTTAGGATAAAACATACTAACCTATAATTTTAGCCGCGAAAATTCCACTGCACCCATTAGAAACTATGTACGATACAGAATCAACAGAAGTTAAGCAAACAATAACACAAATTCTGAAGCAATTTTTATCAACGAATCAAGGCCAGCAAGTGATTCATTACATTCATCAACAATTAGAGTCATCTAACGTTGAAACCCGCCGGGAAGCTATTCAATCATTAACAGGATTATATGCAACATGTACTCATTATCTTTCACCATCACTAACAAACTCGTCATCATCTACTAGCAATACACCAGAATCAAATAGTAGGTCAAAATTGATCAAAAAATTCCTTGAAATTTTTTTTGGTAATGATACAATGGAATCATTAATGTATGGATTATTTATATCAATTGATAATCCAACCAATTTGAAAAATCCCAAGGAAATTTTATACAGAAACGAAACAATGGATTTAATATATTTATTAACTTTTCCTGAATCAGCTTTTGTTCATCCAATTACCCGAAACACTGACACAGGATTTATGAGTAAACTTGTTGAATTCAATTTTATGTGTGATCAGTGTAATATTGCTATTGCTATGACTTTAATTAAAAATGGGTTATGTGATTTTTTTATTTATTATGATGAAAAAACTTTTGAAAATTATGAATTGAAAAATGTGCTTACATTGAAAGATTTGGTTATTGAAGATAAGATAAAAGAAACTGGCCATTTAAGTTGGTTTAGTGTTTTCAAACTAGCTTTAGTGGTTGATAATCAATATAATTTGCATAATTTTAATGTTCCTACTTCGAACCCTAATTACAACTTTTGGCTGGAGTTGAATAATGAGTTTGAGGTTTTTCCAGCTATTATTGATTAAGTTGTCAAGTTTTACTATGTTTGTATAAATGGGATTTGGGTTGGGTTATACTGGGTATGACAAATTCCACCAACTAATATAAGATCATCATCAAGCTTTATCAAGTAATTGGTTCATTATGTTCAACAATTAATTGAAATTCAACAGATATGCCAATCAATTTTACCTTCGATGTTATGGTCCTTTAAGAACTCTATTGGTAATGCGTCTTTTGTTCAAACCAAACATCAGGTTATTCAACCATTGAAATTATAGATTTTTTTAGAATATTTCAATTGATTAATCATTGAATGAATAGGATAGCATTGTGAATTTGCATTTGTGTCTAATTAAAACTTCACTGCAAGTACTGCCGCTGCATGGCATCTTGAATAGTTTACACCATTTATGTAATTTTATTGTATACTTAGCCAATCACAATTAAATTTCCACTTGAAATTTATTCGAATTTATTTATACACCTAATTGTATGATCATGAAAATTGTTAATTTCGCAATATTACGACTGTTTGACTGTATTTAATAGTGCAAGTTTGATATCATATGTATATATATGAGAAGTACGATAAATTTCTAGTTGTGTCAGTTATGTCTGACTCGAGAGCTGTTCGAATAGATAAACAACTTTAAGAAATTTACGCTTGAGCTCTAGTATCACGATCAATCTGTCAAAACTGCTTATTTTTCAAGCTGTGTGAATGATTTTAGGTGCTTTAGTTCCCCATTTATTTTAAAATAGAACAATCGTTATCGTCTAATTCATAAT
Source organism: Blastobotrys buckinghamii (nom. inval.) (assembly GCA_030579975.1). Classification (NCBI taxonomy): domain Eukaryota; kingdom Fungi; phylum Ascomycota; class Dipodascomycetes; order Dipodascales; family Trichomonascaceae; genus Blastobotrys; species Blastobotrys buckinghamii (nom. inval.). The sequence goes on from JAKTSB010000014.1 coordinate 117,003, forward strand.
GAAAATGATTGCATCCAATTCAAGAAACGCATATAAATCAAGGTTGAGATGCCACTTTCTTGTGTTTGCCACTTGTGTAATTGAATTCAATCCATATATCTATAGATAGAAAATATAATTTACAGGTATATATAAAAAATAAAAATATTCGAACATTTCTAATCTCTACCACCAGTGCTAACCATAATACTGCTATGTATTGTACTTTATATTTCAGTAGTATGGTTTGTATAACTTGAATATTAAAGCACCAATTAAGCTTTATGGTTCATTTGAACTATCTAGAATTATAAAGGGCTGTTTTTTGATATTATAGTATGTTTTAACAAAAAAACAACACAACCTATAATAGTGACAATCTATAATGAATACCTATTCTGAAAGATAAATCAAAACATCCACAATTTAGAACAACCCATCAAATGGTATCAACAAGTATTAATTAAACGTGCTTTTAACCCATCGAACGGTACCTATAGTTAACCCAACCAACGCGAGCTGTTACATACTCATAATATATACTCAACGATAATACCCAATTAAGAATCAGCGTTTGAGCAGCAGCCACCACCACCTGCCAAAAAACAAGTTTAAATTGTGCTCAAATGTACACGCTTGTATGAAAATTTTTTCACTAGTGCGGCTCAATGAAAAAAATGAAAAAACCCATAAACGCTTGACATTAAAAAAATTTTCATGCAACAGTCAACAATCTATAACAAAGTAAGACATTACCCGGACGGTATTGACCAGTGAAAAACAGGGAAATAAATCGATTACCAACGCTTAAACGATGAGATTAAGGCACGAGTAATGAATGCATCCAAAAAATTTCAGCAGCCTGAATCAGTCAGTTTAAAGAGTAAAGAAAGAACGCGCACCGAAACACTGTTGGCGAAAAAAAAAAAAAAAAAAAAAAAATTAAAAATAATAATAATAATTGAAGCCGAGAATCTTTTATCGATAGGGTGAAAATTTTTTATTTAAGTACAAGAGTGAAAAAAAAAAATTTTTCAAGTATATTAGAAAAAAATTTTCTCTTTTTAATTTTTTCTTTCTTTCTCACCACTCCTTTTTTTTTTTTTATTTTTATAATCCAATAACAAAAAAATGTCTACTGCAGGTGACGGAACTTTCCCAGGTGCTATTGGTATCGATTTGGGTACTACTTACTCATGTGTTGCCACTTACGACAACGCTGTTGAAATTATTGCCAATGAACAAGGTAATCGAGTTACTCCATCTTTCGTTGCCTTCTCAGAAAAGGAAAGATTGATTGGTGATGCTGCTAAAAATCAAGCTGCATTAAATCCAAGAAACACTGTTTTTGATGCTAAACGATTAATTGGTCGAAGATTTGATGATGAATCTGTTCAAAAAGATATCAAAACCTGGCCATTCAAAGTTATCGATCAAGCAGGTGCTCCAATGGTCGAAGTTGAATATTTAGGTGAATCTAAACAATTCAGTCCACAAGAAATTTCATCAATGGTTTTAACCAAAATGAAAGAAATTGCTGAAGCCAAAATTGGTAAAAAAGTTGAAAAAGCTGTTGTTACTGTTCCAGCTTATTTCAATGATGCTCAACGACAAGCTACTAAAGATGCTGGTTCTATTGCTGGTTTGAACGTTTTACGTATTATCAATGAACCAACTGCTGCTGCCATTGCTTATGGTTTAGGTGCTGGTAAAACCGAAGAAGAAAAACATGTTTTAATTTTCGATTTGGGTGGTGGTACTTTTGATGTTTCATTATTACAAATTCAAGGTGGTGTTTTCACTGTTAAAGCAACTGCTGGTGATACCCATTTAGGTGGTCAAGATTTCGATACTAACTTGTTGGAATTCTTCAAATCCGACTTTAACAAAAAGACTGGTATTGATATCTCTGAAGATGCTCGAGCTATGCGACGATTAAGAACTGCTGCTGAACGAGCTAAACGATCTTTATCATCAGTTACTCAAACTACTGCTGAAGTTGATTCTTTATCAGGTGGTGAAGATTTCTCATTCAATATTACTCGAGCTCGATTCGAAGCTATTAATGAACAATTATTCAAATCTACTTTAGATCCAGTTGCTCAAGTTTTGAAAGATGCTAAAATTGATAAATCAAAGGTTGATGAAGTTGTTTTAGTTGGTGGTTCTACCAGAATTCCAAAAGTTCAAAAAATGTTATCAGATTTCTTTGATGGTAAAGCTTTGGAAAAATCAATTAATCCAGATGAAGCTGTTGCTCATGGTGCTGCTGTTCAAGGTGCTATTTTAACTGGTCAAGCTACTTCTGAAGAAGCTCAAGATTTATTATTATTAGATGTTGTTCCATTGTCATTAGGTGTTGCTATGGAAGGTAATATTTTTGCTCCAGTTGTTCCAAGAAATACTACTGTTCCAACCTTGAAACGACGAACTTTCACTACTGTTGAAGATCACCAAACTACTGTTCAATTCCCAGTTTATCAAGGTGAACGAGTTAACTGTGCTGAAAATTCATTATTAGGTGAATTTGACTTGAAAGGTATCCCACCTTTGAAAGCTGGTGAACCAGTTTTGGAAGCTATCTTTGAAGTTGATGCTAATGGTATCTTAAAAGTTACTGCTGTTGAAAAATCAACTGGTCGATCTGCTAACATTACTATTTCAAATGCTGTTGGTAAATTAACTTCTGAAGACATTGACAAAATGGTTGAAGAAGCTGAAAAATTCAAAGCTGCTGATGAAGCTTTCTCTAAACGACATGAAGCCAAACAACATTTGGAATCATATGTTTCTCAAATTGAAGCAACTGTTACTGATCCAGGTGTTGCTGCTAAGATGAAACAAGGTGCTCGAAACAGAGTTGAAACTGCTTTATCTGAAGCTTTAGCTGCATTAGAAATCAAGGATAACTCTGCTGATCAATTCCGAAAGGCTGAATTAAACTTGAAACGAGTTGTTACCAAAGCTTTTGCTACTCGATAAACTTTTTATTTGTGAAAGTAAAAATAATAATAATGATTATAAAATAAAAAAAGGAGAAATAAAAAAAATTTATAAAATTTATTTAATGATTTGTAATTAATCTTGTTTTTGTTATATATATATAAAAAAGATATTTTTGACGATTTATACATTCATTACTTGGAGTTTATTGTAGTTAATTCAGAAGCTTTGTCGTTGTATGATTTTAATGATACAAATTTGGTGTAAAGTAATTTTTTAATCTTTTGATAAGTTATAAAAAATTAGTAACATTTGAATATTCTTAATTATGGTGATTTGGATATGGTTGCATGCTGTGATCTAAAGCTTTGGCGCCATTCAATTGATTGATGCAAGTATTAATATATTAATTAAAATTGGATGTATCGCGATTGCGAGTTAGTTGGAGTTGGATATGTATTATAAATGACTAATTAATGTAATTCTAGCACTGTTCGGTTTAATATATGCATACATATATTATATCTATAATTCGAATGAATTCCAACTGGATAATAGTTTAATTGCTCGATCGATCGGATATTGTAAATTGAAAGCATGTTATTTGCAATGGATAACACTAAAAATTACATATACAAAACCGACTTGGACTCAGTACAAATAAGAAAAGTTGGGCAGATGAATTAAAAAGAATAGTATCAGAATAAATTAAAAAAATTTTGGTCCTAGTAGCTAGCTAACTTCAAAAAAAAAAAAAAAAAATCTATAAAAAAAATGAAAAAAAAAAAATTTTAAAAATAAAAGCTTTAATAATGAAATTAATAATTAGTAAAGAAGGTGTTGTCTTTTTTCAATACTTTTTAATTTTAAAAGTATTTCAAATAAATAGTTTGGTATGCATTGATAGATAATTAGTACTGTCAGTAGGAAAAAATTATTGATGAGTTGATGTAGGCGGCAATGGAGGCGCTGATGGTTCGTCGTCATCACCATCTTCATTGGGTGCAGAAGATTGTACTGGAGTAGAGCTTATCAGTGTATCATTTGATGGTGTAGAAGTTGGAGGTGCACTTACAGAAGGTGATGGAGGAGATGATGAAAGTAATAATGGTGCAGATGGGCTTCCAACACTATTATCACCCGCCAATACACCAAGTGATGGATTGGCAGGGGTATTGACGGCTTGAACAGTAGAATTACTAGCGCCACTGCTACTAGTGGTAGCACTATCCCTAGAATTAACCCCACTACTAGCGCTAGGGCCATCTCCTCTTACCCCACCACTAACATTACTAGTACTAACAGAACCTAATGGTAATTGATCAATTGCAACTGCGGGTGCACTAGGTTCAGATTCATAAGCAGGAACCAATTCTTCATCTTCACCAACGTGATCAATTGGATGTGATGCCATTTGTAGTAATCTTTGACGTTCTAATTCTGCTTTGTCAATATCATCATGATAATGACCATTCATAGAACTATCCCTTGGTACGCTGGTATTACTAAAACTATATGTTGCAGCTGGAGAAGATGAAAAAGTAGCTTGGTTGTTTGAACTTGAAGAATGAGCTTGATAAGTCTGAGCATAAGAAACCGAGCCTTCTGTTGGTGCTGTACCAATATACATATCATCATCATCATCAAAATCATCATCAATTCCATTCAGATGCGTACTAGAAGGTTGTGGAGGAGCACTGGAAGATTCACCTGGTGGTTCAGATGGTAAAATAGTTTCTTCAAATCTTCTAATCAGTTCCTTTTCATTGGCGCCAGTCCTATTAAATTGATTATCTCGTTCTTCATATCTTGGTGCTTCTGCATCAATTGGCGGAGGCGGTGCAGTATTTTGTCGAATTGGACTTGTAGAAATACTTGGTGGTTCCGATCCAATACTAATAGCTGCTCTACCACCATTATTGTTAGTTATATCATCGACACTTTCAGCTAATGTTGAATTAGTAGCTGCTGGTGTCAAAGCAACCGGAGTTTCTCTAAAAGTTCCAATAATAACATCAGTCCATAAATTAACAAATCCTTTTTTACTTGTCAATTTATCTGTATCAACCATACCAAATTTTGATTCATCTTGCTCAACTTGTTTTGAACTAAAAGTTCCTGCCAAATCAATAACTGCTTCAATATAGTATCTAAATGATACAACATCTAATCCAATTGTGGTTGGGAAAGTTTCTGGTGGGATTCTAATTGAAGTATTAATTTCAGCTTGTAAAGTTTCTGGATGAATATATAATGCTGAAACTGATTGTGCAATATCTTTTCTAAAAGTTTGTGGCTCTAAACCTGCACTTGTTACTCTACTAATTCTTGATAAGGTTACTATACAACCTGACATTGATCTTGTTGGGCAAATATGATTTACTGTAATTTTAACTGGTATACTTTCACCTCTTAAATAACCTCTATTTTTTAATTCCATAAAAGTTGTAATTGATGGATTAGAATTATTATTACCTGATGGAGCCATTGAAACTTGTGATGATGATATTGATGCTTGAGATGATGCGTCATTATTATTGATATTAGTATTATTATTATTATTATTAACTGCTGGTGTAGAATTGTTAGTATTTGAGCTTGCTCTATTTCTTTTACGCCTCACTTCTACTGTTAAACATGTAGGCTTTGGAGGTGATAATAATGCAACATTTTCAGGCAATAATACTGAAAAAATTTGTAATGTCGATAAATGCTCTGTTGATGAAGCTGGATTAAAATTTTTATTTTTTCTTGAAATCTTTTTTGAACTTCTTTTTGAATCTTTTGTTGAAGTACTTCTTCTTCGGATTGTACAACTTGCTGATACATTATATCCAATTGATCCCCTTTCAAATTCTATACTTGATATAACTCGATCTTTTGGTAATTCAAATTCAAAACAAAAAATATGCTGACCTCTTGGTAATATTAAATCATCTACTAGTGTCGTTGCTAATGATGCTTGATCTTGATCTTCTTCTTCACTGCCTCTATCATTTTCATTTTCATTCTCGTTCTCATTATTGCCATTTTCATTGTTACTATTTGATGTATCTTCAATATTACCATTATGTTGAGGATCATAACCCCATAATATCATTTCATCATGAAATAATTCATGCTTTGCAACTTTACCTTTAACTAAGGGATTTTTTATAATGATTACTCCATGTAATCCACAAGCTATTTTTTCAACTTTACCCTCTTTCGGAAGTGTTAATACAACTTTACCTTTTATAACATCGCCAGGATGATATTGTCGATGTGGCTCATCCAAATCTATATAAAATCGATTACTTGAATCATTATTAATCATTAATTTACTCGCACTTATCCAACTAATACTATTGCCTTGGTCTCTATCACTATTCCCATTACTACTTTGGATTTCATCTCTATTATTATTATTATTCACAACATTTGTACTACTCGCATTATTACTGTTATCATTATTATTGGGACTCCTCAGTTTTCTTCTCCATATACTACTACCAGATAAATTACTATTTCCCTCTTTGGTACTATTTCCATTCTCTGATTCCGCCAGTGATGATGACGAATTAGATTTAATGACTTTTGGTCGTAGCTTTGATATAGTTCGACGCATTAGTCTTCTATCTTTGATATTTTGATTAATTCACCCACCGTTGCTATTCTCTTATTCTTTTTTTCTATTAATCTTAGTACTGTTGATCTTGATTAGACTTGGAATTAATAATTAACAAATTCTTATAAATTTCTACCATACATTAGCTATCTCTTGAATTATTCCGTCTCCAAAATTTTCTATCGTCCGTTTTTATTTCTTGTCGAGCGTCTATAAGTTTTTGGTGTGAGTGGTGACGAAAAAAAAAAAATAAAATAAAAAACAATTAAAAATACAGTAAAGTTAAAAGCCGGGTGGTGGTCAGTCCAAATCTCCAAAATTACATGTATATGTGGGTGTGTAGTGCACTGATTATTACCAGTAGTTGAGTTTACTTTTATCGGTGCCAGTAATTCAAAAAAAAAAAAAAAAATCTCCAGGTTGAAGAAATCCAAATCAGTCGTATAGGCTTTTACTGTGTTCTACGCTGCAATACACACCTCAAGCACCATTAAACTCTTTATTACTTTCGATATATTTAGAACCCCTCTTTTTTTTTTTTTTTGTTTTGATACTTTTCTCAAGATTTTTTGGTTTTGATTTTTTTTTCATTGGGATCATCGGGTCCACCGTATCTTCCGATTTCCACCACCCACCGCATCAAGATTTCACCAGCTCAAGGAATTTCCTGCTAATTCAAGTAGCTCGAGTTGTTAATATATGGATGTATGGGGGCATCTATATACGAATCCATGATGCTAATTAAATCTATGGGCTATTTGTTTGGATGGTGAATTGACTTTATCGTTTGTTTAAGTTTTCAAGTTCAAATGAGAGTTTTAGGTTTATTAATTAAGGTATTCAATTTGCATTTGGTGAATATAGACTATACTATATTGTAGTTTGATGAAATTGGATATCTTGTTGCTGAATCTTTATAAGTGAACCGTGTAAAATAATCTAGATTGATCAGATAAAATAAATATCCGTGAAATATCGGCCAAAGATTTGATGTATTAATTTTGAAAACTTTGTTTCGAGCAATTTTTTTGATTCTAATTCTAATTATTTATCATTAACTTGTTTAAGGTTCTAGACTACCGTAAACAATAGTAGAGTAGTAACTTGTATGGTAACATCATACATTATATCCTGTTTAGGCCCAGAACAACTCGGCCTGATAACGTGTGTTACTCAAGTTAATCAGTATATAGTGATGATTAAGGTATTAATAAGAAAAAATCCGGTGATGATAATTTATTACAATTCTAGATAGACACGGTATAGAGTCGTTCAGAATTCGGTGAAATTAGAACCAATATAATGGAACAAAAATTCAAAAGGTTGATTCAGTTTTTTATCAACCTAATCATTCTACTGTACGTACAACGTACGTGGAATGCTTTAAAATGAGTATAATCATGGATATATATATACATTTGGAATCTTCATTTTTGTGATGAGAGGATTTTTACAAAGTTGCTCACTCTGAGACCTAGAAATTTATTGATGGAACTGGATTGGTTTTATAATATATACATCAATTGATACATGGATATTCAAAGTAAGCCTTTTCCTTTGCATACTTGCATGCTATAGTTACAACCTCCTATATCACCCGGTAAGTTGTAAGTTCAAATTAGTTAACTATTGAACCTGTGCTCTTAGATAAATATATATATATATTGAATGATATCTGTACTCACCAATCAAGTCTTTACTCTATAGCAACAATATATGGTACATATCCTTTGAATCAATCTTACTTGCAAAAACAATTGTTAACTTCCTTACCTAATATGTGCACTTCTACTCCGAATCACACCTACTTGTGATGCTCGATGGTTTGATTAACCATATGCAAAAGTTTAGCTTGCATCTTTGCATTCGAGCCATTTTTACTCCGATAAATCAATTCCAAGTTGATATAATTTAACCCAACTAGCTGAGCTTTTCAAGTTGACTAGATTTTCTACAAAGCTGTTCATTCATCATCCGATTCTAACCATGAATGCATGTCCAAAAAGTTAGCAAGGTGAAATATATATAGGGGCCATATTCCGGTTATTCTACCTACTCTTAGTATAGCGCTTTCGAATGTCGTTTCTCAAGATATGTAGATAAAAGCTATGATCTAAGTTTATTATTAGATAAACTATTTGATTTTCGTTGTCGTCTGGAGCTCAAGCACCACCATCCATTACAGCAGTCAATATTTTAATTTTGGCAGATCGGGTGGCGGCACCACTTAAACTTAAGTAGATAACGTGGTATATTTCTCATTCTCCAGAGTTGTCATCAAATAGTACAACGTAGTTGTATGGATAGATTTCATTATAATGCACTGTGTGATTTAGGTGGATAATGTATATATATGAGATTCAATGAACCAAAATTTTGATCTAAGTAAACTACGTAGCTTGATATTTATTGAGAAAACACAGAAATCTCAGGGGGGCTCAATGAAGTATTGGCGTAATGTTTGGCAGGGTCCAATAAAAAGCTTGGTTTTTGCTTGACGCTTGTGAGATCGGCATTAATTTCAAACCGTCATCAATACATTATCAGTCGCAGCCGCCATTCTTACAGTAGATCATCAACAATAGTATAATTACTTCGGCTTGAACACTAACAATAGGAGCTAGCTATTAATATTAATTATACTATCGACGCACTGATTGCTTCTGAATAAACAGATGGGTTCCTAAAAACTGTGAAAGATGAGATAGGTGCTTGGACATTTTTACTATTAGTGGCAAAGGCACACGAAATGGCTCTAGGATGACTATATATAGTGCTACGAGAAAAAAAAAATATAAGCATGTACTTTTCAACTATGAGTCTGTTAAATTAATTGAAATTACCATATCCGTGAATATAGCTATCGAAATCTGAACCCAAAGTTTAGATATCTCTATATATCTATCAATATCCATGCATATATATATGGATATATATATAGCATCCATGGATAATTAAGGCTAAATAAAATAGATACCAAAGAAGTTTAGGTTTATGGCCACCGGTTCAACAATATCTTGAAAATTCAAACCTTAACGTTTTGAGCCTTAATGGAGAAAAAACTTTAATCCTGTTATATAGAAAGATCTTAAAGATTCATGCACCTTAACGGCTAAAGAATTTCTTGGAGCATATTTCTCTACTAGTGAAGTTAAAGCACGATTTAAATTACTGGTTCCTACTTATATCTACAACATTGCACATATTTTGTAATTCTATACGGTGTACAAAAGTAATTTAATGAAATTAATGAATGTACCGCTCTAAATATTTTAATTCTGTAAATTAATGATTATGATTAAGACTGATTATAATTCATATCATGGCATATAATAATCAAATAAATTTCCACTTTCCGGATAAAGGTTACTGTATACTATAAAACTGCACAGTCGACCAATTAAAGACCATTCTCGACTTATAATTACAAATAATTCTTTGAAATTACTGTATCATACTAGATACAGACTGTATAAATGATTTATATTGGTATATACTATGCAAAGTTGTTCGGTAGATCAATTGTATTTAATATGAATTGAATGAAAATTGTAACAACAACATAATCGTTTAACAGAATTGCTATAATATGAATGACACTTTTTATGCCGTGCACGTTGTATATATGTATACGGTAAGCGGTAGGTACTAACAAGAGCGCTAAAAATATACTACCTAAGTTTTATAATTATGAGCAAACCTTGCTCTGTAGGATGAAGTGTTGGGAAAAGTTGAGCCATCAATAGCTCATTTAACCTAATGGATTGCAAAAGCTAAATTTTAGGTATTATTCTCTGGGGGCTGAATTGCTCATAATTGGAGAGGTGGACATATCGTATATTATCAGAAACAACTTAATAATAATAATATAAATAATTGTGGTCTATTAATACAAACTCTGAGATACAAACTAAAAAAGCAATAAACAACTTATGAAAGATCCATCATCATATCGTCCCCAAATAACCCATCATCAGGCATAGAAACATCCAACCCCATCAAAGAATCATCAATTCCACCTTCATTACCATTACCACCATCAAACATCCCATTTTCAGTATCATTGTTATTATTATTATTATTGTTATTGTCATTCCCACTACCAATATTTCCACCATTGTTATCGGTAATATTTATATCAACATTAGCAGCTGGTAAAGGAGGAGGTAATTGATTACTATTAGTATCTTTATTAACAACCACAGTATCACTTTGTTTCATTAATTGATCGATTCTTTTAATCAATGAATCAACAATTTCTTTATCAATTAATTTAAAATCATGATTTTTTACAATATCAATCAATGAACAATCTAATCTGATCAATTGATGAGGTCGATAATATATTTGATCTTTATGAATTGTATCATTTATAACCACAATTGATGATACAATATCTAAAGCTGTTGATAAAGTACCTTGAGCTTTTGCAACTTGTAACTCACTTAACATTGTTCTAACAACAGATTTAGCACCCAAAACTTTAACAGCATCTGATATAACTCCAGGATTATAATCTGGGGGTCCATTAAAATTTGGGGTACTTGTTGGTGATAGTGAATGTAATGATGGTAAAAATGATTCAGAGACTTGGGCCCAGTTTGTTAAATTAACAACTTGCTCTTTAACCATGTATAATAATGATTTGTTTAAATAAGAATTTTGAATTGAAGATTCATTTTGTGGCTGGATCAAATATTGTTGAATTCCATTATAAATTTGTGTTAATTCTAACCCAGTATAGTTTTGATTATATGATTCTGTTAGATTTTTTTGTAAAGTATTTGAAATAATATGCATAATTGCAGTATGCATTGGGATAGCATCACCACTTAATCCTGTTGGTACAGTAAAAGTTTGAATAACTTGTAAAGTAGCATTATATAAATCATTGTTATTTTCCCATAATGAATTACCTAAAATTTTAAAAGTTGGTATTAACGTAGCTAATAAAAACCCTTGTAAGAAATATTCCAATCCACCTTTCAAAGTATCACCATCAATAATATTTTTGGATTTTGCTAAAATTGCCTGATAAATTACTATTGGACTTATAATAATCAAATCTCGAATTTTTGAAACTTTCATTAAATCATCTCCAATACCGCCACTATCAAATAACGCTAAAATCCAATCAGATATTAAACTTTGTTGATCTTCTGTCAATTCCTCGACATTCAAACTTGGTGAGCTAGTAGGATTAACCAATTGTAATACTAATGATTCGTCACTATTGTTTAAAGTTGTAAAATCATTGATATCTAATTCATATCTTGAGCACATTAATACCACTAATAATAAAATTGCACCAAAATCTGTATATAATTCTTGATAATTTGTCTCATCATCATCTTCATTATTATTATTGTTGTTAACCATTTCATGATCCCAATTGTCTAGATATTGAATTAGGGGTACTAAAATTTGGATAGGTTGGACATGTAACACCAATGAATCCAAAGCCTTAACTCTATTACACAATGCTTGTGAAAACCTTCTTAAACATCTTGAGTTATTACTTGCTAGCCAATCACTCTCTAATTGTAATAAACCTTGAGTGATTTTTTGTTGTCTGATCCCATCAACCTCTTCAAAAATTTTAACGACATTTGAAATTAAAGAATCTTCAAACGGTACAAATTCCGGGTTTTCATCAGATGCATTGATTAATAAATCTTCAATTGATACATTAGCAGAATTTTTTTCATCCCATACATAATCAGTACCAGAATTATCATTTGATGAAGAATCAGGTTTGTTTTCCACTTGTGCTTGAGCCATATTACTATCTGAGCCTAAAGCTTTAACAATTGAATCTTTATTAATCAAATCAAAATGTAAACATGCTTGTAAAAATTCAGCTCTCAAATCCATAGTTGTAGCAGGAAAAGATGCAAACATTTCATCCAATACGTCACCACCACCACTTAATCTTAACACTCTTAATGTTCCTTTATCAAAATAATGCAATGGCTCACATACCCAACTATCTAAAGGTGTGGGTGCATGTGCTTCATTAGCTAATTGTTTAATAACACTTGGTAATCTTTTAATAATAAATTCTCTCCATAATGATTGATATTTCAGATTGTTCTTTTGATAGCTTATAACAAAACAGTCAAAACTAGTCATGACTAAATCTCTTGCAGTATTTTCCTTATTTTCTGTATTAAGAAAGGGTTTCAGTTCTATTTTAAAAGATTCTTGTTGAATTCTTCCAGAATCTTTCATTACTTGACTTAACCATAATAATCTAAAAGTTCTTGTGAATTTACCTGTATTATGGCTTGTTGAATGATTAGATAATCCTTCAACTAATGAATCATCAGTATTTTGAAGTATTGATGAATATTCGGATTTAACTTCATTATTCAATTCCAAATCTAATTTAGTATTACAAAATTTTATTAATTCTGTTTTAAAATCAATATCATTATTCAAAATTGTTGACCCACAATTAGCCAATTTTATTAAAAAACTTGCTAATGCTCTTCTTTCCTTATCACTTGTTCCATCACTTTTCATATAATCTTTCAATGATATTAAAATTTTTCTAATATTATTATTTCCACTATTATTATTTGTATAGGATTTTAATCTTTGGCCTAGAAATACAATAATTGTTGCCTTTAAATCACAATCAACTAACCTACTTGGTGCTTGTCTGCAATACTCCAGTACATGACTCATTGTTAGTATACTATTTGGTTCAATTGATAATACTGATAAATAGTCTAATGCCATTAAATTCATGGTTTTGTTTAATTGTAATCGAATCAAAACATCTGTAACATTTTTAGCTGTCAAATTATGGCAACTATCTTGTAATTGGTTAACCAATCGACAATATAACTGTGCATCCCATGCTTTATATAAAGCCACACGTGTCAGTTTCTCCAATTTTTCTGCGGTTGTAATCACCGTCCCAGTCATTCCTATTCTCTCACTCTCTCTTTTTCTAATTCTGTGATTGATTCTGGAATACCGTTTTAATTGATTTTTTTTTTTTTTCGTGAATGTAAGTAAAACAGTTATTAAAGGTCAGATCTTTATCCTCCCAATTTCTTCTCGCGCGTATTTGTATTTTTTGTGGTACACTAATTAAGTCAAACATTTTCTTACACAACAGAATATTTTAAGCCGCTATCTATGCGGCTTTGAGTTTTAAATAAGATAATAGCCTACTATTCTACGTCCTGCTTCAATTTTTTGTAAACTTTTATAAAACCTCTCATAATATATAAAAATATGCCTAGTCATATAATGGTTAGCAGATAGGCTTTATGAAGCTTGGAGTCAAGAATTACGAGCAGTTTCCTTCAAGCTTTTTGTGTGATTTAAACAGTATGTATTTCAAGCTGTTCTCGCCCTGATTCTATGTATTTTTTTTAACTACTTTGACTAACTTTTGTGTCAAGATTCTCAGAAAATACAATTTAAAGTACATAATATTGGTTAAAACGTTAATAAAAGTAGTATAGGGTTTAATAACAAAAACTTTGTAATCCAGATCTCGACGCGTCTTCAAAAATATTAGTAAATCTAGTTTCTAACTAGTGTGAGCCACGGTGCATTCAAGCTCTTGAAATCCGGTTGTCAAACATCTCAGTATGTATAATTTTATCGTAGAAATCTCCTAGATCAGCCTAGCTCCTGTTAGTAATTAATAACTCAACTGTGCAGGTATCAATAAATATATCCTAGTTAGTCAAAATCCAATAATTTGGTACCTTTTAGTAGATTAGTTAATTATTACACCTATCGAATCAAAATATACTTATTGATTGTAATTAATAGTTTCAAAACTAAAATTCAGTCGATCTACTTTATATATATAAATCATTGAAATTTCGGTATACCAATTTAAAGGATTACGCTTGCCATATATATGGTTGACAATTGTAAGTTGAATTTCAAAAAAAAAATATTAACTGTTTCGCCAGGGCCGCCAACTAATAATTGTTCTATAGTAACTTTAGTTGGGCCACTATCATACGCGATCTTGAAATATTCACCCAGATTTAGAGACATTTTTTACCAAAAGTATTGATGACCAGTTATCACCTACCTAATGAAACTACCACTCATCACCGCTACCATTCATGAATTAATTTGTTTGGTCAACCGCGTGTTACTTGAGGTAATTTGGAATTTTCCTGAAAAGTTTTTTTCCCTCCTATTTTGCTCCTGATCGGATACTTGTACACAAGTTTTCGAAAGAATCATGTAGGATCAAAGTATACATATATATATATGTAATTATGATAGATTATCCACTATAGATATCTATCCAATACTATCAAATCAATATGGATGGTACATTTTACACTAACGAGTTTTTTCTCGATGTTTCCACTGAATATATACTGTCACCCTATTGGCTCTAAAGAGACCCTCCCAAAGCCTTATCAAACTAAACTGAATAATTATCTTGAATAAAATTCGGTGGAGAAATCCATGTAATTAGACAAGAACGTCATAAGTCAAATGACCAATTAATTGTTTCTAGTAACTTTTATTATTGAAGGTTATCTTTGGCGAAAGGTAAACCTAATTCCTGTTTCGCTCGATCAATTTAGGTCAAGCTAAAATGTTAGCTACTAACTTGGCCAAGATATGTGCCACCTGGTGGTTCTATTTCGCTTGGATGACCGTTCTAAGTAACCTTTGGTTGAATAGATTTCTCGGTAATATTATAGGATATCTGGAGCACCATATGGTTTTATAAAGTTCGAAGAGGGGTCTCTACAAGATGCTAATGCTGCAAAAACAATATAAAAAAATGCAGCGCTATAAAATAAAGTTAAAAGGTGTAATTATAACGAAGTAAACCCACTGATGATTGCAATATGTAAGTTCTAATAATTTGAATATATAGAACTAAGTTTTTTGGGTAGTAGGTAAGTGTAGTAGTTTGTGTACCATATTTGGCTATAGTAGTTATAAGGAACTTATGGATATATAATAATAATGACCCTACGGCTTTGGGTGGGGCTTGTGAGACACTATAAGAAGAAAACTATGCATATCCATCTTTTTCACTCCGCAAATTTCCTATTTATTACAATTTTAAATGAATCTTACTGAAAACTAAATTTGAATTTTTTTCATTAAGACTGTAATATTGCAAAACATTAGCTGGAAAAAATGAATGCGGTTGTAAAGAATACAAATTAATACAGTTGTATAAATATTGCTAATAAAAACAAAATAATTCAACAATTCGAAAATGATTAGAAAATAAATCAATTAATAAAACATGTACAAAGAAAATTAACACTAAACATTAAAAGTAGAGCAAATAACGCACCAATCCCCCAGATTGATAAAAAATAAAATAAAAAAAGTATTGCAAATAACAACTAAATAAAAACCACTTTTCTTGATTTTTTTTTTTTTATAAAATTAAATATTCATAACATCATTAGTAAAATAGCGAACATGCAAAATGAAAATTAAAAAAAATTGAGATAAAGTATCAGCAACGAGAAAAGATTCTCGATTCCATCAAATGAAAGTTCAATTCGAATAGATAAGATTGATCACCTTATACACTCAGAAGTCTTACTTTCCCTGATGTTTATACAGAACTTTATAAAAGATTTCAAATTTTTGGAATAGATAACCAAGTATCAACTAAGCTATACACTCATCAACAAAAACAAGAACAACTTTGTTAAAATTCCCAGTATAATTTGTAGAATACTGATGCTTGAAAAAAGTTCCCCATTCAAAAATTGAATAGTGAAAAATGCAAAATTTAGTTAGTTTGGAGTTCAATAGTAGAACATATTATTGAAATTTTCGTTTATCAGCTACTAAAGTCATAGTACCTCTTGATCTTGGTATAGAATCAGGATTTGGGTGTTTTGAACCAACACTGGTAATACCAACTTCACCAGCTTGAGATAATGCATAATCACCAGAATCGAAATATTTTCGGTCCTTTAATTTTTTGTTCAATAAATCTGATCTTGATGGTAGTTTACCATATAATCGAAACAATCTTTGCTCTTCTGGAGTTGTAGGCTTCAATTCAGTTTTACTCATTTTTTGTTAGAAATTATTTGTATTTGATGGATTAACTTTTAAAATTAGTATGGCAAGAATATCAAGCCTTTTTATAATTTTGAACTCTTTAAGGTTGTGATTTTTGTTTTGGAGATAAAGAAAACTTGAGAATTTCTAGACTTGTCTCTCTTTTTTTTTTCTCCACTATAGTTCTATCAATTATAATAAATGTATCAATAGAAACTAATAAATCTGATTGACAGGTTAAAATATACTCTTTTTCACTATAAGTATTTAAAATTTACTAGTTAGTTATCAAAATCTTAAGTGATTGATCGAGTCTTTTGAATTAATTGAACAGGAAGTAAGCTATCTTCAAAGAGAGACTGGAAATTTGTGGAAATATCCATCCTTTTATAATCACTCCAAATAATTGGATACTCGATGAATTATTTTAAGGTGAAAACGTTAGATGCATCCAATTTACACCAGCTTGAGTCAAGAACAAGAAACTTTTTTTTTTTTTATTATTATTTTTCTGGTAGTACCATGCATACTCAGTGGATTAAAACTTTTTTATCCTAATTACTGTAATAATGCCTCTCCAAATGCTTAATCAGCCATCCATATCCTTATTTTATTGGGTTGTACGGGTTTGAGAATAAGCCACTAAATTCCTCAGGCTTAAGTACCAACTACAGTAGTAAAAAATGCGTTTCTTTTTAATATACTTTTATTAAAATTTTTTTTTTTTTTTTTTTTTTTTGTTCTATTTCCATTTTTGAACATGATCATTTCTTATTCTTATCCTCGCAGCTAAAAATATTAAACTTATGGACTGTTGGCTATTAATTTTTCTATACCTAGCTGCTAAAATACTCTTAATAGTGCTTAAAAAGGATCAATTAAAAAAAAAAAATTAATAATCGCACCTCCAAGAGGACGATGATGCTTTTGCTTTTCAGAATGGGCCAATAACTGAACTTGTCGTCCCGCATCTCTTATACCAGCTTGAAACGCCACTCAAGCGGAATTAAGAGGCGAAACATCTCAAGTGGTAAAAGGAAAAAATGAAGGGATAAAAAGTAATTATGCCCTAAACGGTGCTGATGCATCCCATGGCCCATTACCATTAGAAACTCTACAGAATTATACCTGCTTAAATATAGGCTTAAGCTTTGCTAAAGTTTTTTAACGGCTTTACATTTCTTCCAAGCGGTCTTAATGTCTCCTCTTTTTTGATTTAGATCCTGAATATTTTGCAGTACAGTTTGATTGAAAGTTGATCCAAAAAATAATCAGGACAAGAGACCTGTTTTCTTGTTACACCCATGGTTTGAATGCAAAATGACTTTTTGGATATATATATATATCTATTGGTGTATTTGAAACTTTATAGATTGTGGTTATAGATGAGAGGGTGCTCTCCTACAGTGGTAACAAGCCATCTCTCGAGTATTTCTAATTGTCATCATGGTTTGTTCGAATATTGTGGTATATATCCACGATACGGATGCTTATGATTAAGATCTCAATTATCAAGCTGGAGCAACCTTTTAAGAATTGAATTGGTTTTATCAAGTTACATTTATTACCTATGGATTATTAGTTCTCTATCAGTTTAAATTATGAGAATGCAATAAAAAGATAAGCAGGTTTAGCATGCACAACGCTTCCTCTAATTAAAAACCTTGGTTAAAAATATTTTCAATAAAATAAAAAAGGGACCTCATGGGATGATCATGTAGGAGTATATATTTTTACAACTCTACAACTTAAGTGCAGAGTTATTGTATTACCTAAGTTAATGCATGCATTCAATGTGATTGAATTGATTCAGAGTGGGGATATCGATCGATTATTTGTAGTTTTTATCATTGGAGGCGCTGTAAATTACATGATAGCTATAGAAACAGAGGACCTATAATATATAGTAGAGGGATATATCAGTTATCTAAGTTCGTATCCATATGTTTAAAGAACCAGTACATTTTCACATATTGCATGATAATAATCCAGGCTATTACTAGAAAGTGGAACTAACGGCATAGTTGAATCTTGTAAAACGTTGCCCTGAAAATAGAATTCTTAAGCTTCATAGAAGCCTTTCTTGTGCACACTTTGTAAGGTATAAATCCGGATTGGTTCACGCAAAATTCAAAAAAATTGACTAGAAGCAGACTCTGGTCTAGGTTCTAAATTTAAATTTATTCAAGGGTACTGGTACCTTCCATCCGTAGTGTGCCTTGAGTGATTAGAATATATAGAATACATAAAATATCAGGTAGCTACTGTGGTTCTATATCACTGTTAATAATCTGATCATGGCTGCTCAAATTAGTAAATACCATTGTACTGATGAAGTATTTTCAAAAACTAGTTACAGCAGTTTATTATTTGGACAACTCAATTGTGGCACGATTTTCATATGACCCTCAAAATTCAAACACTCCACTATTCAAATTGACCTACACTAGTAGCAAATTATATAGAAGTAGTTACAAGTACCCTAGTCAAAATATGGGTACCTAGTTGGAGTGTGCTGCTTAATTATCATCATTTTGTCGCCGATTAATCAGGATACCCAAGTTACATATATTGTTCTCAGCTGAGTAAATAGTGCTTTGAATTGTACTTTCCACAGAATTGTAATTACTATTTGCATCCATCAAATATACCGTCAAATTGATTATTTCTAAGTGTTACAATCTAATCAATATAATGCGTGCTATTGTAGCATAGTTTTTCGTTTGATTGTAAATTGACTAGGGTGTATTAAGTGACCCTATCACAACTTAATTATTTGGGTTGGATGAAGGCTGATGCATGATCTTTATAACTTACCAGGGATCCTCGAGGATAGTTGATGATCCTTTGCAATAGTTCCAGATATTTGGGATCTCAGTTAAAATATTAAACTACAAGGAGTTACACAGTAGATGAAGTGAACATGTTGGGAACCCTATTTTGATAATTTGAAAGCCTCTAAATTCCCAACTTGAAAGGAGAGGTAATTAGTTAAATGCTGACCAGAATGGGTATCATTTTAAAATGCGCTCAAGTCGTCATAAGAGTAACTGAATGCTAGTTAAGGAGTAATTACAATCATGAGGTAATGAATATGGGACTATACATTTCAATCTTAAGATATAGAACAATACTTAAAGGCCCTTTTTTTAATAGAACCTTGATAATTTAAATTTAAAATAGGGATTCTAATTATTTAAATGCCGGTTAAATTTAATACCTCAGATTTTGCTATTAATGATCATGGCATGACCATCAACTTTATTCAAAATCCTTACAAGTTTCTCTATAAATTTTGAAGCATCATCATAAAATGATGCCCTGGGCCAATAAATCTAGAAGACTCTTTTCTTCAACATCGGGCGTTCAGTTCAACACCTTTTCAGCACGTATTAAAGCTGATTAGTTAGTTGAACTTCTATTTATTATACCACAGTGCTCATTAATAATTTTTTAGAGACAGTGGTTAAAAATTTCAAAAAAATTTAAATTATAAGCACACATCTTATCAACTATAGTGGTGTTTATGGGTCGATTGAGACTATCCATAAATCCCAATTTCTGAAATTTGGTCATTCGGGTGCTCTATCATGGATCATTATCCAAACATAAACTCTGCTAACGTGCTTGAACACTCTTGAATTGCTTATTGGTCATTCAATAGTAAGCCTATCGGTTCAGCATAATTAAATTGGGAGTTTCTTAAAATTGAGTTAGTTGGTGTACCTTGCGGAGGTGGACTGGATATGGATGTGAAAACCTGGTACTACAAAACTGCCCATGATCACCATCAAGAAATTGATAATCATAGATGGACTTTATACTCAAATGATCGATATCAAACGGCTATAGCTAGTATTGATTTGAGGATATTTTTACCAACGTACCATCTATATATCCATAGCTAGTATAATCGAGGCAATATTATTCCACTAAGAAATATAGTATTATTATCCATTTGTATTTGGCTTATTCGAAATGAAAATCATGATAATACTTAGTTTTAACACTAAAGATTAATTTGACCAAATGATCGTAATGAACCCTCATAATTATCCTGGGCAGTATAAAGCTAATAAGCGCGCGATTAGTCTAATGCACATATATTCTGTTTATAAATATAAATATAAGATACAACATATTGTACCTTTATAACGTATATAAATATCTAAATTTAACATTAGATTCTTTGCATGTGTGGTAGTAGAGACTGAATGTATACATTAAATACCTAGTTATCAAGGCCGTCAAATCTAGCCTAAAACTCTTATTGGTATATAATTATTTGGGTAGTGAAACCTTTCAATTGGGGTGACAAATTTTAGGACTGACAAAAAAAGAGTCAGCCCTAATCAATTTTGAAAGTTCTGAGGTTACTAACCTAACCTCAATAACATATGGCTCCTCTGGTAATTAGCTAATTTATTTCAGGATTTGACCCCCAAGAATCCAACAATCGGATAATACATATACTGTGACTAAAGACTGTTCAACTTTATATTAAATAATCGCTCCTTACCCACTATAGTATACTTATTTAGAGCGAACTGATTCCAGCTGCTTCATGAGAGGTTGTAAGAATATATTTCAATACTGCATTTTAACTCTGTCTGATGCCACCGGTACTGCGAATCTGAAAATATAATAAACCTGCTCATATATATCCGAATCTCAATAGATATAACAAATTAAGATGCAATTTTCGTCATCCGGATTTAAAAGTTACTGTACCTCTTACATCTCTCAAAAGATTGCAAATCGATGTATACGGCATTAGAGGGCCATTATTAACCACTTGTGTACTAATATCTTCTTCCAAGACCTGAATGAAATGGATCCATATATACCATATGGTAGCTCATAATAGTGTGTAGATACTGCATATATATAAAGCTATGGGACTTTTTATGTTAGATCCAAGTTCAAGCTGTCATATCGTATAGAGTTTAGTGAAGACCACCGGCTTTTAAAAAGACAGTTGAACAGTCTATTAGTGTATAAAAACTCGATCGTATTTATTCAAAATAACAATGCAGGTGCATGGAAATGTACACGTGGTTGAAATAATTCTGATATGATTTTCAGACGGATATTTACATTTTATATCCAAAAGCTACCACTGTAGGTACTAGAGGTGAGAAAGTTTGAAAAAATACAATACCTACTTACATTCTGTACCCAAAACTACTAATAAAGCAGCTGAATACAGCTACGAATTTACGATTGTAATTTCAAAATTTCTATTCATGAATGATGATGAAAATTTTCTAATCAATTGATCAGTGATTTTTTAATTTTTATAAATTAAAATATTTGGGTCTTTATGAATTAAAATAAATAAATAAAAGCTATAGTTTGTTAATATAATATAAAAAAGGAGATAGAAACACAAGAGTGTGCAACTATCCAGAAAATGATTACATGATAATCTGGGAAGTGCATAAGCTTGAGTTATTGCAAGTTCATTGCAAGCTAGATTTGAACTCTCAAGAAATTGTATGACAAGATCAAGATAGTACTAGCTGAAATTTAAGGTCGATTACCAGTTCGAGCTACTGTAATCACCGGTTACTGCTAGAAACCTCCAAACAGCAGTAACCTGATAAAAAATAAAGTTGGAATCAAATGTATGCGAGTATTACGGTAGTATAACTTGATGGTAGAACTAATTCGACTTCGATTAAAATGAAATATGCATACCAAAGTTCAACTACTTGGATAAGATATTTTTCAACAATTTTTTAGCGGAATCACAATAATCCATACATCCCATTAGTAAGAACAACTGGCCCGAAAATCATTACAGCAAAACCAGTTGAATCCATATATTTTGATGGATTGTTAGCCGATGATAATAATAATGTCTCACGTTGTACGCGTAATTTCAGATTTTGATTCACAATTTCTACTATTTATGGTAATTAATTATCCATAGAAACACGTTGTACATTTGTACACAGTGCTCACAATTGTTAACAGAAGCTCTTAATTACAGGATGTTCTTTAACCAGTCTTAACAATGATTCATCCTGAGGTTGCTTTCATCATAGATTTAGCCATTATATCGATATTTCTCTCAGGGATGAAATATGGATTGGATTAGCATCCAAATACCTGTAGAGAAGTTTGGTAAATTGGGAATCCGTGTTAATTTGAGCGCGTAGCATTGTGACGGTTCTTTAGAGTATACATAGATAAACTTATTCATTAAATTATGACGATTTGTTAGAGATATTCAGGAGTTATATAATTTGAGCACTTAATCGTCAATGATGACAATAGGAGTGCATTATATCAACTATAGATTTTCACTCTTGTTAATTAACTAATCTGGCTCTATATATAAAACACTTTGATAATTTAAAAATATATAAATCACGTACTTTGTACAAGCTTGTATCTGAATACTGCGATTCAACTTGTAACCAAAATCTAGTTGACTACATATATATATGTATGGTATAAGAGGTTGACCTAATTTTAGTACAATACGCCGAAGCTATCAAATATATAATTATAGGGAAACTAAAATTGATATTTGTATCGATATGACTTTTTTTGCTAGAGTAGTAACCTATCAGTAATTGGTAATACTTTTCTTGAGTTTCTCGTCCGGCCTTTTTAATAAAATAAGAACGTTGTACAGTTATATACATAATTCACTAGAAAACTGATTTTATAGATGATCGTAACATCAATGGGGTGAATATTTTATCCGGGTTGCATGAAATGGGCAATTTTGACGAATTTGATAAAGGCTATCATCCATATCAAGGTCATAACTTAATTAAGTGGTAATAATTAAAAGTTGGATCATATCAAATGTATACATAGTGCGCGTACAATTGTATGTATATAATTCATTATTAATCGATATTCTCAAAATTAACAAAATTGAGCAACGACAGCTCAAACTTTGGGCTATATGTTTTACTGTAACATTCTGCATGCAATAACTCTGCAATGTTAAAAGTCCTTTATATCGCTATTTCATGGAAAATGTCCTATAGTTTATTATAGTGATAATATTATGATATGGTATATTTTGAAACGATCGAAAGATTTTCAGTTCCAGTAGAATCGCGAGATTTTTCAAAGATGTACTGGGTTTAGATTTTGGTCATGTTATCCTATAATAATACATCCATTTTTCAACTCTGTTATTGATAAAATCTTAGAAGTTTCTATAGTTATAATATCATCGATAGTGCTCGATCGAGAAAAAATTTGAAATTAGCTCAACTTATTTATCCATCCATGACATGATCCGATGAGGATAGAACTACCACCGTATAATATAGTATATCTTTGGTACTGCAATGGCCAGAAAATCCTCAGCTTTAGAATTATCGATAGATGCATACATTATGAACAAAAAAAATAAAGAACTCATCGATAAGCTTAAATCAACATTTATAGCAAGGTCATCACTCCCTACAATATCTTAATTATTTGTATACATACAAATTTGCGCGGGGTATTCAAGCTTAAACAACTGAAACTAGCTATCAAGTACTATATAGATCTATGCTTTATCCCCTAAATTTTCTGCACTACCATCATAAATCAATCCAAAGTTTCTAAATGTAATCGAATGAACAACCGTATCGATCCATCATATGGATTCCACTAAATTATATTAAAAATTTTGCATCATGGTGTGCCCACCATTGGCTACAGCTTGAATACCTAAAACTCAAATATTTCAAAGCCTGACTAAACTGTTATTAAATTACTGTGCAAACTGACACTATAGCAATGGTAGCACAACAACATTTAAGGCATCAATTCGAAACAATATACTGTTAACTGCTTTTGAACTTTAAATTTGAAAAGTTCTTATTAAGCCACTTGCATTATTAGAAGGATTCGTATGAATATACGGCAGCAATATTGATTTCAATATATAGAAAGCTTTGGTTTATTTAGGCTGATGCTTTTGCTGGTCAATGTACCATAATTAATTGATAGTATATATGGATAATACCAGTAGTGGGTTTAGGAGAAGGCGTTGCAGCGCCCATTGTGACGCACTACTCATCGAGTTTTTGGAGTTTTTCTCAAGTTGAAATATACCATGATACGGATCGCTTAATAAGCTTGCATTGGCCGATTTATACAAGCCATTTTTGGAAGAGATGAGGTCAAGGCTTGAACGGTAGTAGCAACATATGGGTGAATTCAGATATATATATCCATGTATATAGCATGAAATGGTTGTAGTAATGATGTTACAATACCTGATACAGAAGATATACCTGTAAGGCTAAAGGAGTTTAAAAATATCAGGAGATTTAACTAAGTTGTGATTGCTTTCGAAGATATACGCCAACATTTTGAATTTTTTATAGTTGTTGATAGCTTCATGACTATTTGCACCAGTTAGATCAAAATACTGTATTGCCACGACCAACTTTTTCATAACTCATGATGAATTGATTGAATACAAGAAACAATGTGTGGTTTAATATGGTATATATACAACGCATATCTATATGGTGTATCGTGGTATTCAGGAGAAAACCGATAAAAAAGAACCAAGGAATAAAGCATGCCAGTTATGCTTTATTTGCTAGATCTCCCTGGTGATGATGGCAACTCTACCAGCTGCAGCCACTCAAAATCCTGTTCATAGCATGAGTTGAACCAGTTAACTAATAGTTGGAATGAAAACTACAGTAGACCTTTCGAACAATTATTATTTGTAATTCATTTATTATAATAAGCCACAGTTCAGATGCTACAGAAGTTTGAAGAGATTCTACTTCTTTGCTTATTTGGGACAGTTTGAAACTTTCTTACAGCAGTTTAGATAAACACAGCTATAGACTCAAATTTGCGTAGAATATATATATATATATATATATTGGATTTGGATATGAAAACCACATTCTTAGCGCTTAAAGCTTCTTTAAATCTAATCCCAGAAGTGGACCTAAAAACATCATGTTCAACTATTAATTGGATGAGGTATAAATCTAAAATTTAAGTGTCTACAGGATACATGCAGTATACTGTAGACAAATCATTCACCTACCATGGTATTTTTCTACTATCCAGATTAAGAGATAGAGCAAAGTTCGGGTATCTCCCTGGTTCCTGGCACCCAGGGGATAGATATATATATATCCGGATGATCCATAGTGAGCTTTAAATTTTTCAAACCCTCATGCATTAAAGCGGCTAGCTAGGAACACACCACATGTGTGATAATTGATTGATTCAGACTAGTTTTTCGATATTAAGTTTTGAAAAATGATCACCTCACCGCATTTCTTGGATTGTTGAAACTTGTTACAAACTATAGCATACCATTAAATCCTGTAATTATAAGTATTTGAACATCCTCAACTCATTTGTGGTTTAAAACTTATCGCGATGGACTATAGTGCAGCTGCAGCCCGGTTTTTACTTATTATCAACTGAAATTTAGAATTTACTTGAAATTAACTACCACATGTTATCTATTCGTGGTCTATGCATAACACTTTTATGGTTAATGTACTAACGCTGAGATTTGTGTAGAATTGATATAGCGACATTGTTTTAAATATTATATCCAGCAATTGTATCGAATATTGTGCGCAGCTAAAGACCGAGTTTCTAATAACATTTTTTTGTTGTATACATATATATATATATATATATATTAATATACATATAATTTGCTACAGATGGTTTGAAAAGATCAAATTCGCTATAAGCTGCCTTGATCTGCTTAAGTATTTCATTATTAATATTGATATATTCTTCATTATGGATAGCCTAGCTAGCTTGATCCCACTATACCTTGATCAACTACAGCTTTAAAAAATTTTAGTTGTCGGTTCATGCAACCAAGTATTCAAACCCCGCACTATTATAATCCCTGTTAATCTCTAAGAATATTTCTGTAATTAATTTAGTGCCTCAGCCATGCATTGATATCTATAGAAACTGTTCCTGAGTAAACCATCGGATGTATTCTTATAAAGCTTAAGCCAACCACAGGTAAAACCACCTACTTTTTAGTCAAAATTAATTACATATATTTTATCGGAGTTTTATCAAGTTGAGAACGCATCAATTCCCTTGAAACCTCGTATCTTATATAGATCTTGATAGGATCATAATATCTTACAACTATGATAGCTAGGAAAACTGGCTCTGTCGCTCAGAATTAGCTAATTACAACTCACGGAATCTATATATCTTTAGTCTATTGAATTTAGTCCATTGCATTTTGATTAATTTTTAGGTTAAATCTATGTAGTAGAAATTACAAAAAGAGTTTCAAAATTTAGATTGGTGGTGCCCTTTTGAATTAGATACCGATTTATATGACGCGCGTCGATCGTGGTGGTGATGGTGATACGTACGGCCGTATACACATGAAGCTTATCGCCGAATAATATATATTAGAAAAAGGCACTACTTATGCTTAAGCTATAATTGAGATAGCTACACTCATAATATGATATGATATTGTCTTTGCATGACAATCCAGTTATTATTTTGCGGTATATATGAATAGTACTTGCACAATACAATTTAACATAACACATAGTTAATCTATCATATTGTGTATAGATTGTATTAATGATTGAGGCATACTGGAGCTTGATGAATTATTAATCAAATATTAGTTATGATTATAAACTATTGAAGGCCTACCAAATTTATCACGCACCTTTTTAGCGACCTCTTACTGGAATTTAACAGGTGAATTTCTTCCATCCATCACCACAGACTTAAGGAGTCATTAAAATTTCATTGTTTCAATAAAACTAATCAATGTATTAATCAAGAAAGATCAACACGTTTTTACCAGCTGTAAGAAAGTTTTCTTCACGATAAGCTATCTATACCCCGACGAGCCCCGTCGATATATACAGATGATAAAATTGATATTCATTAAATTTGATAAACCACCACTTTAATAGAAAGCTTTCCACTCAATACCACATCTATTTGCTATATATATCCGGATATTCAACATATGATTGGTATCTACCGTTAAACTGACCATTTTATTAAACAATAGTGTGACTGAATGTTTCCTATGGTACAATAAACGGCCGGAATCCATACGGTGAAATCGCCTATCTTTCAATAATGATACGGTACTAATTAGAGTGTAAAACTAATTCAAAACATTCCTATAGATCAAACGGCGGGGTAAATACTAGAAAACAGTTACATTGATGATTTACTTTAAAAGTATATAAATACTTTGGAAAAACCGTTAATTTTTTATCTAATCATTGAATTTAAATTACACAAAACAGTTTTAAAAATGAAAGATTTATTATTATTAGCACCAATTGTTTTGGCTATTCTAACCAATGCGGCCCCATCAGAAACGTTAGATAAAAGAAGAATTGGATTACCATTAGATAGTTTGAATAAACGAAAATTTACTCAACCAAATTTGAATTCTCCATTCCATGAAAAATGTTCTAATACACCAATGTCATGTTCTTCAGGTGCCACTAAAGATTCATGCTGTGTTGAAGCTACTAACGGGTTGATTTTATCAACCCAGTTCTGGGATTATAATCCAGCTACTGGTCCAAAAGATAAATTCACATTACACGGGTTATGGGTTGATACTTGTGATGGAGGTTATAATACCAATTGTCATCCAGACTGGAATATTAATGATCCAGAAGGGATTTTGAAGAGTACTAATAATACTGATTTACTAGATACAATGAATGACATTTGGAAAAATTACAATGGCGCTGATAGCGAGTTATGGGAACATGAATATAATAAACATGGTACTTGTATGTATACTTTAGCACCAACATGTTATAGTGAAGATGCTCAAGATAATCAAAACGTAGCTGATTTTTTCACTTCAGCTGTTCAAATGTGGGAAGAGTTACCAACTTATGATTGGTTGGTTGCAGCTGGTATCAAACCATCAACTTCACAAACTCATACTGTTGCTTCAATTCAAAAAGTTTTGGCTGGTAACATCGGTGTACAAAGTGTTTATTTGGGTTGTGATAAATCTAATTCTTTACAACAAATTTATTATAGCTTTAGTTTACAAGGGTCAATTGCTGATGGTACTTTCCATCCTGTTGATGCAACTGACAAAGGTAATTGTAAAGATGGATTGAAATGGCAACCAAAGAAGTAATGTTTACTAAAATAAGAATTAGCCGCACTGTCTGTAATTATATATATATATAGAGATGAATAAATAAAAGTATCAGGCATATATATAGAACATCTAGGCGTGTATTAATTCTCCCAATCAGATGTGAGTAATTAGCTAAAGCGTGGACATTTCAGCACGCATATTAAAATTACATTGTAAATAAAAAAAAAAAAGCGAAGTGAAAAAAAAAAAAAAATTAATTGAAACGTGGCCGCGCTTTGAAAAAATTTAGAACCACAATTGCAATAATAAGTGATGCGTGAAAATTTTTTTACTGTTACAAGAAAAAAAAAAAAAAAAAAGAAACATAAAAAATGAATTAAAAATTTTTTTTTCTTTCTGAAATTTGTATTCTTCTTCTTCATACCATCTTTATACTAACCAACTAATATACAAAAA
Source organism: Blastobotrys buckinghamii (nom. inval.) (assembly GCA_030579975.1). Lineage (NCBI taxonomy): Eukaryota > Fungi > Ascomycota > Dipodascomycetes > Dipodascales > Trichomonascaceae > Blastobotrys > Blastobotrys buckinghamii (nom. inval.). Next base: position 146,120 of record JAKTSB010000014.1, read on the forward strand.
TGTTAATTTACAAAGACATTATTTCTGGCGATGAAATGTTTTCCGATGCTTTCGAACCAAAGGAAGTTGATAGTGTCGTTTACGAAATTGATGCTGCTAGAATCAATGTTTCTACTGGTGACGTTGATATTGGTGCCAATCCATCTGCTGAAGAAGGTGGTGATGATGTTGACGACGCTGCTGAAAACGTCATCAACGTTGTTCACAATTTCCGATTACAACCAACTACTTTTGACAAGAAATCATATATGACCCATTTAAAAGGTTATATGAAACAAATTAAAACTATTTTAGTCGAAACCAACCCAGCTGCCGTTGCGGAATTCGAATCAGGTGCTCAAGCTTTTGCTAAAAAAGTCTTCAGTAACTTCAAAAACTACGATTTCTTTATTGGTGAATCCATGGATGTTGATGGTATGGTTGCATTAATGGACTATCGAGAAGATGGTATCACTCCATACTTCATTTTCTGGAAACACGGTTTAAAGGAAGAAAAAGTCTAAGATTTTTTTTTATTTTTAACTTTAGTCTCTGATTTAATGAATTTTAAAAAACAATTAATATATTTTTTATTCTTTTTTTAATCTAGTGTTTTTATTTTAGGTTTGCTATTAAACATACATTTTCTGGGGAAACTTTGTAGTCAATATATTGTACGAGTTTTGCATTATATCCCATATCTTTAACTGATATCAATCTTGCATAATCGATCAACCTTCTTGCTTTAATTCCAAGGTTATATCGTTCATCTATTGATAATTGAGATCCAATTGATTCTTTGTAATCATTGTTATTCTTATCATGCACTGTTTCTGGTTTTTTTTCAACTCCTTTACCACAAACAGCCCATGAGGTCATTTTGGTTAAAATTTTGAATCCATTTTCATCAATTCCATTTTTATTTAACCATAATCTACCAACTTTTGGGAAAGTTTCATAAGAACATATCTGTCTACAACATAATGCAATTGTAAATCCTGATACAACTTCTTTTGTAGAGTTTTTTATACAATCTATTGTCAAGTCGGTTGCACAGCCGCATAAATGCTTAGATACAATAACCGTATTATAATTTTCTTCAAATTGATTTTTTAATGCAGTTTTTAGATTCAAATCTTTAATATCAATTCTAATTCTTTTAACAATTGGTTCTTTTTCTTCTTGCTTCTTTTTTGCATCTTCTATGGTCTTGTTATCTAATTTTCTTCTTGGACTTGCTCTATCAACTAATAGAAATTTTCGTTGTATATTTAATTGCGCTTGAGATCTAGATATATATCTTGTTAATTCACCTCTACCTGCACCGAATTCTGATATAACATTGTTAGTATTTAATAAATTATTTTCATCCATATGACCAACTAATGAAGCTTGTTGTTCAGCATGCTTGGTATTTTCTAATTCCAATAATCTTTCTTTCAAACCTTCGTGATTTTTTATATCCAACTCTACTACTTCCCCACTCATTTCAAACACTTTAAACGCTGATTCAACTATAGCTATAATCTTTTTGTTATCGTTATCAGTTGGATTTTCATTAACCTCATCATTTTCCCCCTGAAAAATGGAATGATCATCTTTTTTACTTTCAATTCCAACAATATTCATATCCTCTGTATACCATTCATCATCTTGAACAACAGGACGTTGCCTACAATTGACTAAATGATGGTCCATTTGATCTTCCCATACTGTATGATTCGCAGTATAAGGACATGGAACCCTCTTTCTACCATTTCTTTCTGTTATATGTTGTGCACAAAATTGCTCATCTTGTTTTCTCATCAAAGCACAATATCTATTCTTTTTCTCCACCCAAAATTGGCACCGATAGTAATTTTGTTTGTCTTTCATGTTTTGTATCCTGAAAAATATTGTGCAATGTTCAAAAATGTAAAACTTATATTATTGAAGGGAATAATACCCCGGAACAAATTTTAATTATGCAATTTAAAATAAATAGATGGATTATCCGATTTGTTCAAACAATTTTGTAAAGTAAAATTATTGAGCAAATTTTCTGTGAGCTCACACACCTATAGGCTTTTCAAAGCTACTGAAACATAAATTCGATCAACCATTGAACACTCGTTGGTTCAAAGAAAAACTTTGTAAGTTCCGATTTTTCCAGCCTCTCCGCTTAAAAATAGACTTGAAAGTAGCAAATTAAGCAGTGCTGAGCAGCAGCTCCATCATCAATTAATTATTATGGGGGCCGGTCGGTCGGCAGGAACCAGTTAGCAACAGCTAGAGTAAGGAAAAATATTCTGGAGACCAAATTTTAATTTTTTGTGTTTTTTTTTTTTTAATTTTTTTTTTGATCACTCTTTATTGAATCCAACTACACGAAGTAAAAAAATTAAAAAATGTTAAGAGCAGTGGCCAGATATTCGACTAGAACTAGATGTCGAATGCTAGCTGCATCATGCACTAGAAGGCTGTATTCTGTAAGTACTATATTTGTAAAAGAAACAAAACTAATAATTTTTTAGAATGATATGTTTATGCAAGGTGCTAACGCTAATTATATTGATGAAATGCATGAAGCATGGATGAAAGATCCATCATCAGTTCATAAATCATGGAGAGATTATTTTGAAAATATAAAGGATGAATCAATTCCTGCTAAAGAAGCATATCAACCACCTCCACAAACTCAATCTATTCCACAAAATATTCCAGTTGCATCTGGTGGTGTTCCAAGTCATATGCCAGAAGGTACAAGTGCAGATAGAGTTGTTGATCATATGAAAGCTCAATTATTAGTTAGAGCATTCCAAGTTCGTGGTCATTCTATCGCTAATGTTGATCCATTAGAAATCAATTTTGGTGCGGATCAATCTAAACTACCAAAAGAATTGACCTTAGAATATTATGGTTGGACTGAAAAAGATCTGGATAGAAAAATTAATTTAGGTCCAGGAATTTTAAGATGGGTTAAAGCTCAAGGTGTTGAAGAGTTAACTTTAAAAGAATTATATGAAACTTGTAAAAGAATTTATTGTGGTAGTTATGGTGTTGAATATATTCATAATCCCGATAGAACAAAATGTGATTGGGTTCGTGAAAGAATTGAAATTTTAAAACCATATTCTTTCGATAGAGAAAAGAAAAATATGATTTTAGACCGATTGATTTGGTCAACTCAATTCGAACAATATTTATCAACTAAATTTCCAAATGATAAGAAATTCGGTGTTGAAGGTTGTGAATCAATGATTCCAGGTATGAAAGCTTTGATTGATCGATCTGTTGAAAGAGGTGTTGAAGATGTTGTTATTGGTATGCCACATCGTGGTAGACTAAATATGCTATCAAATGTTATTAGAAAGCCAAATGAATCAATTTTCAGTGAATTTACTGGTTCAAATGCTGTTGAAGAAGGTACTGGTGATGTTAAATATCACTTGGGTGCAAATTATGTTAGACCAACTCCATCAGGTAAAAAAGTTAACTTGTCATTGGTTGCAAATCCTTCACATTTAGAAGCTGAAGATCCAGTTGTTTTGGGTAAAACTAGAGCTATTCAACATTTAAAAAATGATGATGGTAAAGGTGATAAGGCTATGGGGATTTTATTACATGGTGACGCTGCATTTTCAGGCCAAGGTGTAGTTTATGAATCTTTTGGTATGCATAGTTTACCATCATATACTACTGGTGGTACTATTCATGTTATTATTAATAATCAAATTGGTTTTACTACAGATCCAAGATTTTCAAGATCTACTCCATATCCTTCAGATATTGCAAAATCTATTGATGCACCATGTTTCCATGTTAATGCTGATGATGCAGAAGCAGTTACTTATATCTTTGAATTGGCAGCTGAATGGAGAGCTCAATATCATTCAGATGTTATTATTGATATGATTTGTTATAGAAAACATGGTCATAATGAAACTGATCAACCTCAATTTACTCAACCAAAAATGTATCAAGCTATTCAAAAGAAACGAAATTCAATGGAAATTTATATTGATAAATTGATTGAATCTGGTGAATTCAAAAAAGAAGATATTGAAGAACATAAGAAATGGGTTTGGAATACTTTAGATGAAGCATTTGATAAAAGTAAAGATTATAAACCATTATCAAAAGAATGGCTAACAAGTGCTTGGGAAGGTTTCAAAACTCCAAAAGAAATTGCTAATGAAATTTTACCAACTAATAGTACTGCAGTTGATGCAGAAACTTTAAAGGCAATTGGTAAAGCAAGTTCATCAACTCCTGAAGATTTTAAAGTTCATCGAAATCTACAAAGAATTTTAAATACTAGAGTTAAAAATTTAGAAGCTGGTGAAAATATTGATTGGGCAACTGGTGAAGCATTAGCATTTGGTACTTTAGTTAATGAAGGATATCAAGTTCGTGTTAGTGGTCAAGATGTTGAAAGAGGTACTTTTTCACAAAGACATGCCGTTTTACATGATCAAGAAAGTGAAAATATTTATGTTCCATTAAAACATATTAGTAAAGATCAAGGTTCATTTGAAATTAGTAACTCTTCATTATCAGAATACGGTGTTATGGGATTTGAATATGGTTATTCTTTAAATAGTCCAGATGCATTTGTTATGTGGGAAGCACAATTTGGTGATTTTGCAAATACTGCCCAAGTTATTACTGATCAATTTGTTGCAGCAGGTGAATCTAAATGGCAACAATTATCAGGTTTAGTTTTATCTTTACCTCATGGTTATGATGGTCAAGGTCCAGAACATTCATCAGGTAGAATTGAACGATATTTAAGTTTATGTAATGAAGATTCAAGGTATTTCCCATCTGAAGAACAATTAAAACGACAAAATCAAAATGCTAATATGCAAGTTGTTTATCCAACTACTCCGGCTAATTTATTTCATGTTATGAGAAGACAAATGCATCGACAATTTAGAAAACCGTTGGTATTGTTTTTCAGTAAACAATTATTAAGACATCCATTAGCAAGATCATCATTAGATGAATTTACTGGTGAATCCAAATTCCAACGAATTATTGAAGATGTTGAACATAATAAATCTATTGGTTCAAAAGAAGATACTAAACGATTAATTTTCTGTACCGGTCAAGTTTATACTGCTTTACACAAAGCAAGAGCTTCTAACAAAATCACTGATACTGCATTTGTTAAAGTTGAACAATTCCATCCATTCCCATTTGCTCAAATTCGAGATGTTTTAAATACTTATCCAAATTTAGATGATATTGTTTGGTGTCAAGAAGAACCTTTCAATGCTGGTGGCTGGGGTTTTGTTGAACCAAGATTTGCAACCACTTTAGCTGAAACTAATAAATATAAAGATCTAACTATTCGATATGCTGGTAGAAAACCAAGCGCAAGTGTTGCTGCTGGTACCAAGAAAGTTCATCAAGCTGAAGAAGAAGAGTTTGTTAAAGAAGCATTACTATATTAAAATACTCTCTAATATTAGTTTGAGCCTATTTAATACTAATTTTTTAAAATCCTAATATTAATATAAAATTTTTTACTATCTATTTTATAGCCATGTTTGTAGAGTTTGCATTTACGCCTACGCTTAATCCATTACTCATAGATTTGTGGAGAAAGATGGATATTTATGCATAGTAAGTATTGTATATCATAGCTCAACTCTATAGGTATCAACCAGTAAGTAAGATGACGATATTATATATAATTTCTTTCTATTTGAAGGCATTTGGAGATTAATTTATCATAGGTAACGTTCCTGCAGGGTATAAATGAGTCTGAGTGTACGTATCCTGATATCAGATATTCCAGAACTCGCAATTTTTCCCTAAATATTTTTTTAGTATGACTATATGTATATGGATAGTTGGTTTATAAATATATATCGGATTGATCGATCACACCCACGGGTGTGGTGTATCTGAGCTATCCAGGATGTTGGGAGTTCTAGCGATATATAGCTAGTATTTTTATGTTTTGTATTCGTTTTATGTATTCTGTCTTTCTAGACAACAACTATTAATTGAATTATATTATATTTTACTTTATTTTAATTTATTTTACTTTATTATATTCTTATATATCTAACACTCTAGAATTCATCAATAATTAGAAGAGGCTCCAGTATCCTGCTATCATATCATCCTTATAACTCGAATTTAGTGACTTATATTAATTAAATAAATTTTATTGTCACTTCAGCTTAAAACTACTGATAAATACTAACTAGTTAATTATCTGGGCTAAGCTTATACAGTCTGAACCTACATGTACAATATATCTTTCATATATTTTGACAGTATCCTCTCGATAGAGTTATAACAACCGCGGCACACACTAGAGCTCCAATTCAACACCTAATAATGGTCAATATAAGTCGAAAATAGTTCAACAAAAGATTCACTTGAATGATCACAGAACCACTCTAACAATAATGCGAGTCAATATCTTCGAAATCACTCGTATCTTTCAAAAGTAGCCCGTTTAGACCTTCCTTGAACCTGAGTCAACTAGCATTTTTCAACCCGTCAACTCATCGATCTCGGAGCCGCCGCATCGAATTCATGCACCAACTAACTAACTGTGGAAGCGTGTTGTGTTAATTTTAACCCGCGTTTTATTTCTCCCCACACATCTTTTTTTTTTTTGAAATTTTTTTCTTTGCAGCGCCAGGCCCTGCACAATTTGTACAATCTAATTAAGCTTTTGTTTTGTGCCCTGAAGAAACTACTACTACAGCTTGTCATTTAGGCGGTTCATAATCTAATTAACCACAGCACTAAAAAAGATAGTTCTAGCGGTGTTAACCGCTCAAAGGCAAAATATCGGATCTGATAACAAACAAGAATTTCAAGGTCCGATAGTTTAGGCGCCTTAACTAGCTTTACCCAAGCGTGCTGGGAGGCGAAACGAATTTTTTTTCTTTTGCTTTTTTGTTTAAATAATATTTATCGACGACAATCTAGACTCTTTGATGATTTAGTCAACTTTACTCACCATATTTGAAAAAAAAAAATTTAAAGAAACTTTATCCATTTTGTACAGGAAATATACTAATCAACACCAACCCATCTAATACTAACCAATAGAGAAATCCAGCATTAATAAGTTTATTCACAGGATGTCACAGAGGAACACATCACCGAGTAGTGCTAGTACAATAAATAGTGAAATTTCAATAGTTCAACGAATGCTAGCAGCATGCTCTGGATCATTGTTAACTTCAATGGTTGTAACACCATTTGATGTGGTTAGAGTTCGGTTACAACAGCAATCAGCATTTTCATTAAGTACTGCAACTGCTATAGCTCAAAAATTACATCCATCAATTAATACAGCTGCTGCCGCATCAGCGAGTGGGATTCCATCAGATTTAGGAATCAAAACATGTTGCAAAGATGTGTTTTGGTTCCCTAGTACTATAGATTATTGTGTTGCATCAGAGTTTGAATTATGTGCAGTGGATGAAGCTGCATCCAGGAGATTTATGGGTACATGGGATGGATTGAAAAAAATTACCCATTTTGAGGGAATGCCTACATTATGGAGAGGATTATCATTAACTTTATTTATGAGTATTCCATCAAATGTTGTTTATTTCACAGGTTATGAATATCTTAGAGATCATTCACCATTTAAAAATAATGAAGTTTTGAACCCTTTAGTTTGTGGCAGTTTTGCAAGAACTTTAGCTGCTACTGTCGTATCACCTATTGAAATGGCAAAGACAAGATTACAAAGTGCATCATCACATAAAGATTTGAAAACTGCAACAAAAAAAAACACACTTATAGATGTTCAAAATGAATCACCTTTTAAATCAGTATATAAAGGTATCAAACAAATGGTTGAACAAAAAGGTGTATTATCATTATGGAGAGGCCTAGTATTAACATTATGGAGAGATGTACCATTTTCAGGGATTTATTGGGCAGGTGTTGAATTTATGAGAAGAGAATTAGATAAGACCAAATATTTTCATAATGAAAATATTTTTTTACAGAGTTTTATTAGTGGGAGTGTATCTGGTGCATTTGCAGCAATTGTTACCACACCATTCGATGTTGGTAAAACAAGGCAACAAATTGGTCATCATGAATGTGCATCAAGTAATATTCGAATGGTTCTTTTCATGTTTAGAATTTTTAAAGAAGAAGGGATTAATGCATTGTTTGTTGGTACTTTCCCAAGAGTTTTGAAAGTTGCACCTGCTTGTGCTATTATGATTTCTAGTTATGAGCTGGGTAAAAAATATTTTAACCAAGTTAATACTAATAATAATAATACTGTAAAATTAAATTATTAATTTATATAATATATGCATTTTATTTATTATACACTTCTGATTTTTTTTTTGTCTTTAGCAATGGATATCACTTTGATATGTATAGTCAGAAACAAATGGGTTATTAGAATCATTATTATGATGGGTATGATAAGTTAATTGATATTCTTTATGATCCTGTTCATTTTGCTGTGCAACATTGACTTCTTCATCTTCATTTTCTTGATAATTATTTTCATTTCTTGCTTTGCCGAAAATATCTTCAAATTTTAAAGTATTTTTTTTCCCACTAACAAAACTAGCTAATTTTTGATATGTTGATGGTTGTGCTTCTTCATTTTCTTTATTATTATTATTATTGTTGTTAACGTTGTTGTTATTGTTTTGATTGGTTAATGCAGTAACATTAGTATTTTCTTTAATTGCATGAGTAGCTTGTGTATCATGAGTTAAATTACCATCATTGTTTTCATTATTATCATTATTTAAATCATTAGTAATAACATCAAATTGGTCATTATTTACACTAGAATGTTGATGAATAACATCCAAAACTTTTGATGCAAATTTTTTATCAATATCAGAACTTGATGATAATTGTTGATAATAAATTGTTAAACATTGAGTTAAAGTACTTGCAACACTTTGTTTAAAACTAGCTTCAGCTGTTTGAGCTTTTAATCTCATACTTTTACAATTTCTTTCTAAAGTTTCGACTTCACTTGTTGGATAGTTTTTATATAAAGCTCGATACCATGTCTTTTCAGCATCTCGAACAGCTTTACATGCTTTTTCTTTTGAAATTTCTTCTCTTCTTAATTCTTGTAATCTACTAATAATTGTTTGAATTCTTGGTAAAAAATCAGAATCTCCATTGAACAACCCATTTGACATATTATTAATATTATTAACCAAATCTTTACTATTTTCATCATTTTTCAAAGAATTTGTCCAATGTTTTAATGATCCAAATACTACACCTCTTGCTTTTGTAGCATTTTCTTGGTATCTAACAGCTTGTTTTAATAATTTTATAACTTCTGTTAATTGTTTAGCGCCTTGTTTTGATCTTCGATGTACTCTTGTAATTTTTGATAAAGTTAATGATATAGATGTATTTGACGCGGCAGAAAATGCACCACTTGATAAACCACTAATTGGTGTAGAACTTTTATTGTTAGTTTTATTAGTTTCTTTTCTAGTATACATACGCCATTTCGAGCAAAGTTTTGTTATAGAATTGTATTCTATTCAATCAGGTGGCAACAGTATAAATGTCTTGTGAATTATTATAAATCTTGAAATTTTTGGAATTGAAATATATTAATGTTTATTTTTTTTCTTATATTTTTCAAACATTCTATTTTGGGAGATGTACACAATCACTGAGACATCAGAATTAGTAGCCGAGACATCATAATTAATAGCCTAAAAAATAATTATCTCATTATTATTGATTCATGATTTACCAAATAATTTATTTAAACTACATAATAGGGAACTATCAATTCTTTGGTAAAACTTTTAAAGTGTTTATCGCATGCATCGTTTTCATCCTTGTCAACAGGTATACCTTTCCAAGCATTAAAATTATCACACATTAGTTTATCTGTTTCTTCATGCGATTTACGAAATAATTCTCTTAAATTACAGCTAAATTCACTTTGATCTTTATCAGCAAACAATAATCCATTATCATAATAACTTGGATCCAATTTTTTTTGTAATGGTCTGGCAATAGTCAAATACCTGATAATTGACTCTGCTAAATAGTGAGGTACTTCTTTAATATCATTTTCTCGATTATATAATAGCATTCTACCGTCAATAAATTTTAAGGTTCTTTCAGTTTTTTCACCATTAGCATAACTAATTGTAGCCATTAAACTAAATGACCAACCAGTATATAATCTTACCAAGATTGCAACATAAATTTCGATTTTCTTACAAGCATCTAAAACTGCTTGTGTGTCCTTAAATTTACTAGAATCTAACCCCATTAACTGATGCTCTAGTTCTAACATATCACCTATTTCTATATACTCATTTGTAATAAAATTGTTTCTAAAGTCCATTAGAAACGAGTACCCAGGGTGTTTTAATGGTGCTTCGAATATCTCTTCATGTACAAATCTAGATGCTAAATGATCTTGCAACCCGCTAGTTAATCTAATAAAACTCATCAAACACTTTGAGATATAATATTTTAATTGTTCTGTTCTAGATGCATACTGAGAATTTTTCTTAACTGGTTTATTAGTAGTAATAATCCATAAAATTGACTGTGTATTACTACCACCTGGTTCCGAATCTCGATCAAATACGATATTGTTCATTTTAATTTCCAATGGATTGATCCATGGTTCATAAACTCTATAATAATAAGTAATATTTTCCTTAGTAACTTTTTTCTTCAGCCCAGTTGGAGGAACTTTCCAAGTTTTTGTATTTAAATCATCTAGATCATTTGAAGCCATATTCAGTTCATTCAAATTTTTTAAATCGAATCCTACACACCCATCACACACCGAGCAATGATTAATAATTTGATCTCTTAATAGAACAGTCGAAGTTGACTGACATACAGCTAGCCATGATTTTTTACAAATACCGATTGCAGTGTTTTTCAGACATTCTGGTACCCAATAAGTATCTGAGTTAATTTTCACCTGTTTTTTGAATGAATCAAGGTGATGTGTTTTGAAATGCTTAAACTTTTGATCTGTACATAAGATTCGACATCTAGGAATTGGACAGCTATATTCATTTGTTTTGGGATTCATGTGGATTGTAACAGTTTGATCTTCTTGATAAGTTGGTAAATCTAGAATACGTGAATTATGCGGGATTAAACATTTTGTAACTTTCAGTTTATGTTCTATGAATTGAATTTTTGGTTGTCTAGTTCTCTTGGTAGTTTTTCTAGTTGTTATTGTTGTCATCTATTCACAATTATTTCTTTTTGAGTGTCTATAGCTTTTGCTTGTGGCAGTGGCAGATTTATGGTCTAATTTTTATCAGAAATGTAGGGTCGTGGTATTTATATTTCTGAAATTAAAGGAAAGGGATAGATAAATATCTGTTTGTGAGATTAAGTACTCCTGGTAAATCTAGTAGCCGGGGCAGTATCGCATGATACACGTACAAGGATTAGTTGGAGCGTCCAATCCGTGCGTGCGTCATCGCATTTATTTAAAATTAAAGTTGGAGACATGTAATTAAGGGCTACAACGCTGCATTATCAAGCTTTAAAAGCCAAGTAGAGTTCTTTATGTAGCGTAAAGCAGCTATGTTTGAAAGTAATGTAAATGAATTATATATATATGTTTAAATTGTCAAATTTGTCTTTTTTTTTTTTTTTTCAAGCCCAGCGACCCTTTTAGCCTTCATCATTACTTCATTAATTAAATTAGCTTGATGTTTTAATGCTGAACGTTAAATACGGCCTAACTAGCGTTTTTAGTAAATTAAAATTAATGATCATAGATGGAAAATCACAATATATAAATCATACTAGTGATAAAGTTTTTTATACTGCTTTTTTTTTTAATCAATCTTTAATCTGTTTACAGATTATATCTATTGCAACCGATAAATCTTCACCTAGATTTAGTTTATATATCTATTGCAACCGATAAATCTTCACCTAGATTTAGTTTATATATCTATTGTACATATATATCTAAATCAAGCACCTAGATTTAGTTTATATATCTATGTATATATATATCTAAATCAAGCAAAGGAAAATATTTATAAAATTAGTTTTTAGAGTAAAATTGTATGGTAATGCTTAGGTATTTATTATTCAAAACAAAAATTATATAGTCAAAAATAAATTAGTTTTTCTTCTTTTTATCTTCATCAACTAATTTAGATAATTGTAATCCGGTAGTTTCTTCAACGAATTCTCTTGCTTTTCTGACTCCATTTTCCAAACCTTGATCTGCTTTATCTGCAACACTTTCAACATCTTTAACCCAATTTCTTAGTTGTTGTTCAGTTTTTGAATGAGTATCAGCTAATTGAGGATATTTTTGTTCATATTTCCATGCCAATGATCTAGTATTTTGAAAAGTATTTGGCATGAAATAAGCAAATGCACCAACACCAAATACTAATGGAGTTAAACCTCTAACCAAAAAGTTTCGATTTCTTGATACAATAGACCCTGATAAAGTTGATATTAGTATATAAATCCCATTTGGTAAAACATCTTCTTTATCATCTTTTAAACTTGCAATAGTTGTAGTAAAAGATTTTTCGGTTTTTAAATATTTTTGTAAATATTCGTCTAATTTAGTTGATGCAAATTCAGTTTGATTAATTAACCATTTTCTTGCAATATTTGAATTTTCTTCTAAAAATTCACTTGATCTAACTCTTACACCATTAACAATTTCTGATTTTAATCCAGTTTTAGTATCTTTATTATTATCTTTTTCAACATGTTCATGAGCTGGGGTTGTAGTACCTGGGTATGAAACAATTTCTTCACTTTCTTTATCATCATAAATGCTTGGTTTCTATATTTTGTTAGCGCTTCATACTCTCAATTATAATTTTCATACTTTTTTTTCTTGTGCCAATGCAACTGGAGCAGTGACACCAATAGCCATACCAGCAATCAAGGTTTGGAATGCTCGTAACCCTACTTGTGACATTATATTATTGTATGTGTTTATTCAATGAATTGAATGATTTGAATATTTTGATGTGATTCAAACTTTTTTTTTTTTGTTTAATTGATCTTTTTTCTAGTGTTGTCAAATCATATTGGGTGAAAATTCTATACTAACTAAGAGGTAGTACTTCCCAACTTCAGGGTAAACCCTTTTTACAAAAAAAACTTACCGTGACGGGACGGACTCGTAAGCCTCATCGGGCAAAAAAAAAAAAATTAATGTGAAACCCCGATCGGCGCCACGAAAAAAAAGCATAAAGGTTTTTCTCCACGATTTTTTTGAACTCAGGCGGACCGCTTTGTATTTTAGTACTGCTCAGAGGAAAAAAAGTCATATCATAAGCCTGGCCTCGGTTCTCCCCGCTATATTTTAATAGCTTAAAATTAAGTGGTATATAATTTCATGCATGTCCACTGTTAGAAATAAAATTTAGCTTTTCAAGATCCTTTTTCGTCTTTACTAACCTCTCCTTTCGATCGTTAAATATTTATTATTTTCTTTAATACTATCGATTTCAATAATACAATCATGTTTGCATCAGGGTCCGACAGTTCTTGTGGACCTACTAACCCATTACAAAACTTTGGTAAGCATGCTGGAGAGACCAGTAGTGCACAAAGAGAACGATTTGTAACAAATAATCAGAGGCAAGATTTTAGAACTAGTCAGAATATTCAGGTTAGACAACAACTAAATGATGAATTTCAGGCTTTTCAAAATAATAGTAATGTACCACAAATGATGCATACTCCTCCACCGCCTGGTTCTATGAATATGATGGATCAGTTTCATAGATCCCAATCTACTAATAGAAGTACCCCTCAACAACCACAGATGGGTAATCAACCAGATTGGGCTAATGAATTTTCAAAACTATCAGTATCAAATGGTCCATCACCTCAAATGCATAGTCAAGCTAATACCCCACAACAATTTAATACATCAATGCATCAATCTTATTCCCCAATGGCTTCAATGAACAATTTAACTAATGCCACTTCATCACTTGCATATAATAACCCATTATCACAGTTTACTACAACTTCAGCTATTGCACGGCAAACTGAACATCATCAACAACATGCATTACATGCTAATAAGCAAGCAGAAATGAAAGCTTTCGAAGATGCTTTCGATATGATACAAACTGAGCTAGACCAACAATCAAAGCCTGCCCCACCTACACCAGCAGTAGAAGAATTGAAAGAAGTTGTAGCAGAAGATGTTAAAACCCAAAGAGAAGGTGAAGATTTATCAAGTGTAGCTCAAAATATTATTAATTCAGTTAATGGTGCCAATAGTAAAATGTCGGAACACACATCACAAAAATTAAAGAATAGTCAATTTATGAACTTAATGCAACAGTTGTCTGATAAAAAAGTTGTGTTAGAAGGTGAAAAGTTTGTTGATGAGAGTGGTAGTGATGTTGGTACAGTTGAAAGAGCCAAACGACAACAGAATGGTGAAGAAGTTTATGATGAGCCGCACACTTTAGAAACAGAGGAACAGGTTCATCATGCAAGAGATCTCGATCAATTTCAACGACACCATCATGAACATCCTCAAGATTTTAATATTCCAACAGATCCTTATGAACATATGAAAAACAATACGACTGAGGAAACTCCCTATGTCTTCATGGAAAAAGAGAATGTATTGTCATCATATTTGGCCGCCAGAGAATTAGGACCAGAAGGGCTAGCTAATGCAGGTAACTGGGAAGAAAATTATGATGACTGGACCTCAGAACCAAATCATAGTGTAATGTTTTAGTACTAGATACTTTGAGTAGACTTGATTTTGTAATTTATTATTTTGAACCACACAATTAAGTTTTTAAATGCAATCGTAAATTCTCATCTTAACAAACTACAAACTATGCCGATACAAAATTCAAGATAGAGAAAAACAGTTTCTTTTTTTTTTTTTGCTAGAATAAGATATATATAATAAAGATAAAATAAATGCACTAATAATGGAATTGTTGGTTATAGAATTGTTGTTGATGTTGAGGATTCTCATATGGATTATAGGAATTATCAAAATGCAAAGGTGATTGTTGTTGCGGAGGTGGATGATGCATAGCTTGTGGTGGAGCACCAGGACTATTCATTGGACTACCTAATCCCATTCCCATATTATTCATATTCATGGGAACTTGAGGAGGAGGTTGATTCATCTGCTGAGGTGGGGTATTATGCATCAATGGTTGACCTCTTGGATTTAATGGTTGAACTGGTGGTTGAATTATAGGTTGAGCAGGAGTTCTCAAAGGAGATCTTGGGGGTGGTACTTGAACAAATTCAGATCCAGCAGGTGGAGGAGGAATCATATCTTCTTCATCCGCTAAAATATAAGGATTTGATGGTTCATTATGATTTGAAGGCGGTGGATAATGTTGATTCGATCGAACAGGATGAGGATGAGGATTCTTTGGAATAAATGCACTTGAAGAATCAACAAAGCTACCATTATTTTTATTCATATAAGGATGTCGCTGATCATAAGGTTCCATTTCCATACTTTCAGTATTATCCAAAATTTTCTGTTTTGGAGGTGGTGGAGAGTTTCTGTTTGTACTGACATACCCCCATTCATAGTCATCGTGATACGCAGGAGGTGGACTCTTTTTCATAGGATTTAATGGTGGAACATTATTAGAAACTTGGTTAGCCTTATTATTTTGAAAACTAGCCATTGATTCTCTTTGTGATCCGCCAAAACCTGTATGACTACTATGATAAGTTGGTTCAAAAGTTGGTTTATAATAATTAGGTGTTAAATCATCAAATGTTGGTTCTCTTTCATAGTTTGATTGCTTTAATCTAGGTGCATCCATTGAATGGTGTCTATCTGAACAACAACAGAAACAACATGCTGATAATGTACTAATACCGAATTGGCAACATCTAATAATAGCAATCATAATCCATAAAATAATTAAAGCTCCTACTGCCATACCCACAATTGCAATAGCTTTACATGGGATATTTGCCATACATGTATCCCAACTTCCAAATGCTTTAGCTGTATCTCCTAAATCTCGTTTACTCAACGCCAGCGTTGAATATTTCGATAATGTTTTTGCTGCTGCATTTTTTGCAACTGCTGCGCTTTGACCTTGGGTATTAGCTAAATCTTTTAATGGTCGAAAAGCTGCAACGTTTATGTGCATGTTATAATTTTAAGTTGTTTGTATTATATTTTAATGTTATAGTACTGATGCTAAACTCCACTGTTTGATGCAAAAAAAAAAAAAAAAAAAAAGTTGATATTGCAATTTATAGATTTGAAAAGAAAATAAAAAAATATCGAAAAGTTAAATTAATGAATGACAAAAGTTGAATAGAAAACAATAAAAACAAGTTGAAAAAGATGAATGAATGAATGAATAAGTTAGTTGAAATTAAAAAATATACGTAATAAAATTTCGTAATCGAAGAAAAAAAATGTGTTAGTGAAAAAGGATAGTTATCTGATAATGAACGGATACAAAAAAAAACCAAAAAAATTGGTAAGGCTGGCAGCAAAAAAAAAAAAAAAAAAAAAAAAAAGGTTAATAAAAATGTAATAAAAAAATAAATGTAATTACGCTATTTTTCTCAACCACCTTTTCATCCATGCATGGATAATTAATCAGAATCAAGCTAGAGCATGATAATCCCATGGCAGTATTTTCGAGACGGTGTAATTATTTGAATCTCTCAAATTTATTGTACTATCAAAATCTTTCTACAACGCATATGGAACATAATCTTGCACAAAGGGCCACAATTACCAATATGTTATAGGCATAGCATCCTGGTTTTACTTACTTAAAAAGTGTTATTCTTGAAGGGGTGCTTCCTAAAGCAATTGCTTTGACTCCACAAAACCTATCAAATAGAAGTTCTATTCTAGTCAATTACCACCAAACTCCTTCAAAAGTGTTACCACCTGAAGCAGTCAGTTGTAAGCTTAGTTCAACCCGATTATATCCATATTAATATTTTTTTTAGTTTAGAATTTTTTTTAAGGGGGTGTCAAAAAATTTCTTCAAATTGTTTTTAACCAGCTACAAAGTGTGTGTTCACTTTTATTTCTTCTTTTTAAAATGAATCTACCGAATTTTTGAGCCCTTGCACAGGCTACAAATTTAACTTTATTCAAGCTTTTTATCATATCCAAGACACCGGGTGATATTATTGGAACGCAATTTACACACCATCATCATTTTTCTTGGTCTTACATCAGCTTGAATGGTTTGATTTTCTCCATCCTTGAAGCAGATCGTAAACTATATATGAAACTAATGTGTTAGGAGAAAACGCATCCCCCTTTTTTTTTTTGAAAAAAAAACTGAGACTGACGCGTTAC
This sequence comes from Blastobotrys buckinghamii (nom. inval.), assembly GCA_030579975.1. Lineage (NCBI taxonomy): Eukaryota > Fungi > Ascomycota > Dipodascomycetes > Dipodascales > Trichomonascaceae > Blastobotrys > Blastobotrys buckinghamii (nom. inval.). The sequence goes on from JAKTSB010000014.1 coordinate 163,398, forward strand.
TGTGTTCAAGCTGGTAGAGCCTGCGCAAAGAGATCTTAGTTAAGATTTCGTACCCACACTACAGCTGAATTTCGGATCACAATCAACCAGCAGGTAGCATCCGGATACTGGTTGAGCCGCATGTTCTAGGAATCCATAAAGAGTGAGTTTTACCAAGTACCAGTGGTAGTCGAAGGTAGCTGCATCCATGATGGGTGAATTGATATATATATATAGTGATCATGATTCGAATGATAGACAAAATGTCAAATTTGAAAGATGATCAACATGAATTTTGAAGATCATTTATACTATTGTATATGTATACTATAGTTGACTTTAAACCCGGCTTAAACTTCTAGAAGTACTATTATACCATATATCATGCATATATTTAGGATATATCTACATATATATAGTGGTGGTGGATATGACCGATTCCAGGTACTGCAGATGAATGACTTCAAATTGACTCAACTCGCGATCGCTGATCTAGCTATGACGGTACTTCAATCTTTCGACTTTGTGGATGGGTATTATATATATCCTAAATATGGGATGGGGTACTTAAAGATTCGAAAGGTGGTAAATGAGCGCCCTATACATGTACTGCAGGGAGAGGTTTAACAATAGCTATATCCATATATATATACGGATATATATATATAGGATTGTGATTAACTGATGATATCATCAGGATGATGTACAATAGTGCTGGCGTATAATATCCGGATTGTAAGCTAGCTGTTTTATCATCCTCGAGACCGAGCTTATCTTATATATAGTTGCAATGATTGGTAATCATGGTTATCTATAGCTGTTCTCATGAGCTCGAATCTACGATGGATTGCTGAATTCAAAAATATATGGGATATGTCAATGCTGCCTTGACTGTAAATTGATTTGTTGTCAAGTTAAAGAATTCTCATCATCACCGATCATGGATAGCAATTTTTAAATGTCTAGGGGTAATGCATAAATAGGTAAAACTAGTACTATAGCTGCCTAGTTAATTGACTAATTATAATTAATAATTGTATACTAGTTTTTACAAGCTTATAGCTGTGTCAACTATCCGCTAGATTGGATGAATACTGCTATCGGATAGCGCAACATTCTGGATCTAACTAAGATATTTTTTTAAATTTTCAGATCTGGGTTTATGAGCTAAGTAGCAAACGTGTACAATCAGCCTTTAAAACTATTATATATTAATTGGTTCAGCTAACCTAGAAATCTACTGTAATGATTTTAAAAAATTGAAAGTTCAACATAATTATATCTTTTTAATTTTTAAATTTAACTCTTTGAAAAAACTTAATTACAATAATATAAACTACATATAATTAAAAATATTATGCATATCTACATATCTTCTACCACAATCCATCAAATATTTTTGAACAACTTGTCTTGGAACTTGGAACCGATGTTTATTTTGCTCAGCTAATGCTTTTAAATGAACTTGGTCATCGTGCAGCCCAGATTTAAACCTATCAGTATCAAACAAAGAATCAAAATATAATAATTGATTATATAATTGCTTATCACCATATTCCCAATTCATAATACCACGACAATCACCGCTTTGTGCAGTACATTTTTTCCCATATACATTAATTTGTCTAGTTTTATTACCACAAGATCGATCATCACAGTATAACCATCCACTATAATAATTACTAATTTGTTTTCTAATAGTACATTCTAATAAAGTATTAATTCTTGTCATTGAAATATCAGTTGAACAACCTAGACATTTAATACCATTTGATGAAACAGATAATTCATTAATACCATCATATTGAAAAGATTCATTACATCTTAAACATTTAATAACAAATCTTTCAGCTGATGCAAATCTTTCAGAATCTGGAATAGTACTTTCTAATGGTTGTAAATCTCGATCTTGTGTAATGTATCCATCATTAAAACTTTTGTTATATTTTTTAGTATCTAACCCTAAGGCTTCAGCCAATTGACTAATATCTGCACTTTCAATATTTGTGAAGAGCCGTTCTAATGGTGGTAGAATTTGATGAGATAAATAATATTCAGCATCAACTTTCAATCCCTGTTTTTTAACTTCTGCAATAGTAAATGCTCTATCACCAACAACACCATCACCTTCAGTAATAATAAATTGCATGATATCTCCTGCCTTAATAAATTCACCGGCTTTTTTTCTTCTTTGAGCCATCCTAACTGCTGGCATATTGTCAGTATTATTATAACTACTTGGATCTTTACCCAACTGAGTTCTAATAATAAATTTAGTTAACGGTAAATTATGACTTCGAATATCCGATGCTAATCGTGCAGCATAATCTATAATATCATCTTGAGCTGTTTCAAACTCATTTTTTAGAATTTCGTCCAGTACTTTATTAGATGCATCCTTTGAAATTTGACAAAATTCTCTTCTTTTTAGATCCAACCCTTTGACTTCCATTTTTGTATCTAGAGTACCATCATTTCTTTCAAATAATTGAATTGCAGCATATTTTTTCTTGGCTTGTAATAAGATACATTGGAAAACATTATCAATATCAATTTCTAAATGTTGATATTGTTGATTAACCAATCGTTTAAACTCTTCACCGACTTTAATAGCATTTTGATAAGTAGTTTGGCCACTATTGACCATAACAGAATCGGTATCACCATAAACAACATGCAAATTACTTTCTTCGGCCAGTTGTTGAGTATTTTTCAATGCTTCACGACCTTGCTGAGTTGTTAGCATTGCTAGAGGTAATGCATAAAATCTGGATCCTTGATAACCTAAACAACCATACATACTATTAGCAGTTAATTTTAATGCCTGTTGTTTAATATCCCATTGTGCCTTTTCAGTGCTGGTGGCATCTTTGTCTTTCATTAACTTTTTAACTTCTCTTCTTCTCGCAACTAAGTTTTGTACTAGTTGTGGGAAAATCCCCATTGGAACATCTTTGCTTGGTGGTTGAGGTGCAGGATCATCAGAACTTTTACATTGTGATCTATCAACTGTTGTAAAACAGATATTATATTCTTGGATAATGCTTGGATATAAAGAATTGAAATCCATAACCAAAACAATATCTTTATGCAACCCTTTTTCTGGTTCTAAAACCATCCCACCTTGAAATTTTTCTTTACCTGCACTTCTTTTACTTGAACCAGTTTTATCTGGTACAATATACCCTCTCTTAGTAAATTCATGCAATAAAATATATTCATTTCTATCAACTCTTGAACCTGACAAAGTTCTTGCCCATGCATTCCCAGCCAGATTTGTCAACTGTTTACTTAATGCTAAAATTTGGATTCTAAATGATAATGCTGCAATATAATAAGCATCAACTTCATTATGAGCTAAATATCTAATTAACCCTTGAGCATCTCGATTCCACGAACTTTTTAAAGCATTCGTGTCAACTTCAACTCTTGATTCATCTAAATATAAATTACACATTTCAGTCAAAGACCATGAACTACATTTAGATGTCATACTTTTCCCCATATCATTACTAATATCACATAATAATCTGCCACTAGTAATTTCTCTTAAATGACCAGATTCATATGCACTACTACCAAATCCGTGCGGGAAATTACTTTGTCTTCTTCTACCCATTTTATCCCAAAATTTGACATTATTGGCTTTTAATCGATGTGCAATGACACTTAAATGAATATTCAATAGTTCATGACCAATAATAACATCAGGATCATATTTTTGCATTAAAATCACAAATTTACTCAATAATGACAATTCGTTTCTATGAGTTGTCGTATGCTTTGATTCTTTTTCAATTAGTTTCTCAAACCCTGATGGAAAAATTTGATCCATTGGTCGAACTTCAGTAAATAATGTTGATTTAATTTCTTTGACTGGTTGAGTAGTATCATGAGGTATATTATGATAAACTCGGCCACTAATACAAAATACCTCTTGCTTATTGGTTTTCTCGTTTTTCAAAGTTCGAATTGATAGTGACATTACATTTAATGGTGGTACCGCCTCTTGCTCTTCTAATAAGTTGATTGATTGAGTTTGTTCAAACCCTTCATTAATTGATAGTGATGCAGTAATTTTACACCATGAAGCGTTTTTTAATTCTTCAGCATCTTTAACTTTCAACCAACATGGCCCCATGATTTTTTTGGATAAAACAAATTCTTCAAAAGCTGATTTATTTGAACCAAAAACTTTGGTAAAGGTATCTCTTTTAACAGAATCCCAGTCAATTTTAGCTGAAAATGGAATTAGCAATTTCATATACTGATGTTCACCCCTTGGAACATCTTCTAGTTCAAAACAGTACTTCATCATCTCTTGTTTAATATAAAACCTTTCAACTTTTCTCTTGGTTAAGATTTCTGATAATTCATGATAAACATCTTCCGGATCGATTAAATTGCCTTCTTCATCATGAGCCACTAATACATATATACATTTGTATAATTGATTCATTCTTAACATACAACTAGAATATCTATTCTCATTTTTCGCTTTAGCTTTACCAAATAAGTATAATTGCCCCTGTCTCTCCTCATAATCAGTCCAGAACATTTTGAAAGATTTATCATCTTCAATAATTTCTTCAAAATTTGCTGATAAAGGTTCTTCTGATAGTTCCTCTGTTGCAATATTGTTACCGATTTCTAACCATGAAGTTGTATCTTCTTTACTTGGTGAACTATGGATTCCTGGCTTTGTTGCAACTGGTTCGGATTCGGGTTCTGGAGTTAGATCTCGTTTAGCTCTAACTGCTTTTTTATTGACTATCTTTGTTGATTCTGTTCCTGTTAATTGTTTCACTGTTAATTCATCATCACTTTCTTCTTCTTCTTGTTTGCTATCTTCATATCGGTCAGCTGCTCTAGCAGATGGTGAAGATGGTAATGCAGCTGGAGTATCAAGATCCATTGGTTCCATACCTACAGTAGGAGATGATGCGAGATCTTCTTTTTCACCAGATTTTTTAATTGGATCTTTGTGGCCTTCTTTCTCTATAATCTCTGGTATAAATTTGAATGTGCTTTCTCGTTCAAATTTTTTTGGTGCTAATTTTCGTTTTTTATCTCTAGAATCACTCACTTTTGGTACATCAATTAATCCATCAAACAAATCATCAATATTTGTATCTTCTTTTGTTTCCTAATTGTTAGTTTACTTCGCTATATAATTGATACAACATACCTTTTTTACCTTGGTTTTAACTGGAGCGGATCTGAATAACTTTTTCAAATTCCCATCATTCTTTGATGCCTTTGATTCTTTATTTGTCTTTTGTTTCTTATTCGGATTTGATGGCCCTTGAACTTCATCATCTGAATAATATTCATTCCCTTCCCATTCATATGCACCTGTTTCGGCATACCCTTCACCTTCATCATCAACGACAAAATCATCTTCCATTAATCGATCCCTCGTTACTTTTCTGTACTCATCGTTTGATACTTCATCATAAAGCTTATAATCTTTTTCAATATTATCATCTTTTTCATCATTGTGTTCTCTATTTTTTAGTGCCCTTAGCCTTCTCACTCTATCAGCATTCATTGTTCTTATAAATTAATATACGCGTGATTGTTAAAAAGTAGAAAAAAAATATTTTTAACAAAAAATAGGGTATAAAAATTGAAAAATTAGATTTACGCGTCTCTGCATCTGTTTCTGAATTTCTGGCTTTACTTAAAATTTGTTAAAGTGAATAAATTTGTGGTACCACCCTCTGTCATCTGCGCGTGTTTTCACGTTTGAACAAATTGATCCGTATAATTCAGTTATTTACAAGACTCGATGTGTGAAGTGGATAGGTGCAGTTGAGCACCATGCAATATATCGAATATACTTTTACATGTGGAGTACAAAACCTTTAGGTCCAAATTTTTGAATTCAATGAATGTCTGCTTTATCTATGTCAACCCAATGATCTGATAGTCTAATTCCCGTCATCAGTACGCGATTCAAGAGTAAAATATGTATTTAAATATATGGTTACCCGGAATTACTTACTTACATACATACACTAAAAAATCAATTAATACTAAAAAATAATAATAATCAAAATTACTTATAAATCATAAATTTGCAAAGAATAGAGGAAAATTAGACACAAAAAACCCCTTTAATTAAGAGTCTAAAGCTTGACTACCAATCATTCATTATCGAGTGTTGGTAGCCCCGCTAATCGACCGTTTTGATAACGCTCATAGAAAAGATGGTAAGCCATATGTCTATGTCTTGCTAGTCTGTTATGACGAAATGATGTCATGATGGTGATATCTTCAATTGATGATGGTGTGGTAATGAAAAATCTGTAGCCTTTTTGTAGCTCATGTACAACTACAAAAATTTTTGGGTATTCATAGAGCCTAGTTGGAGGATAACGAACGAGTGTTGCAAAGGTATAATGCTCTGAGAAGTAACTATTCCGAAGTAGTTTGGTGATGGCACCATGGTACACCCCAAAAGATGCGTTATAACATCAGGTTGTGTTCGACATAATGCACATTTGGGTTCTCGGTAGATAGCACTTGTATATTTATCAGTTGGTGTTGAAAATAAATTACTATAGACTTTAGAACGATGGAGTAGAAACAGGTGAGCGATCAGATCGGCTTGATAATCGGAACAAATTTACTAACTACTGCATTAATATCTCAAGCTCGATTGAGAAAATATGAGCCCCGCCACAAACCTTCCAGTGCATAATTTCTACTGCTGCAAGAGGAACTTTTTTTTTGTCCTTAGTCTTTTACTCAGCAATCATATCAAAACATTGATATATTCATCCATCTTTCATCAGCTTGCTAGAAAGTGCTAAAACTAGTAAATATATTGCAAAAAATAATAAAGCAGCATGTCATTTGCAGCAGGGCCAAGTGTGGAAGCCCAAAAGCACCAAGATTTTGATGTATTATGTACAACAGTCACTGATGGCATGTATGAACTTAGTAACAGCATCAGTGTATTAAGAAGACTATTATCGAGACTAAGTTCTAACAAAGCTTCACATACAGTTGAAGAACGATTAGTATCAGTAACAGATGAAGCTACACAACGATTCAAAAAATTAGGGAAAAATGTTAAAGAAATGGCAGATTGGAGTAGTAAGAAATTAAGTGCAACACAAAGATTCACACAACAGAAACTATCAAAAGAATTCGGTACATTATTAAATGAATTTAGAAATTTACAAAAACAAGCATCAGAAATTCAAAAGAAACGAAACGAGGCATCTAAACTAGCAGCTATTGAAGACAACGAAAGAACCCCTTTAATGTCTGATGGTCGTAATCAATATGGTAATAATTCACAATTACAACAGCAACAATTAAATGTGGTCAATCAAGATGAGGTAGATTTTCAAAATAGTTTGATTTTAGAACGAGAAGTTGAGATTCAATCTATTGAACAAGGTGTCAACGAAATTAATATGATTTTCCGAGATTTGGGGGCATTAGTTAGTCAGCAAGGTACTCAAATCAATTCTATTGAGGATAATATTTCAAACTTGGCTCAAAATTCAGAGAATGCTTCTAAACAGTTAAAACAGGCAGACGAATATCAAAGAAAACGTCGAAATTGGTCTTGCTGTGTTTTAATGGTATTAGCCGTTGTACTAACTGTCATTCTATTAGCATTATTGTCATGATACTACTAACTTATGTATCATTGTTTTCATTTTTATTTTTTTTTTCCATTAATACTTATTTTTTATGCATTTTTTATTTAATATATTATTATTATTATTATCAAAAAAAAAAAAAAAAGTTCCTTTCTTTCTTTCTTTTTAATCTAAAGAGTTCTAAATTTACTAAATTCCAAAGGATAATTTTGGAGCTTCTTTCCCAACTGGATTCAAAAGTTGAATTGGCAAATTTTGGGTATTTATTTCAACTAGTTTAGTACTATCATGGATATCAATGTGATTGATCAAATCTAATGATGCTTCATACATATGCTAATTAATATTTAAAACTCGAATAAAGAAAATTTGTTAAACTGCAACTTAAATATGCCAAACCCGCAATCATTTTATTAATGGTCATATATATAGGGCCTAGTCTTAGTTTTAAGATGAAAATCCTTGATATTATGGCTCGGTGCCTCTAATGGTAATGTATATAATTATTAGGAGAATTTTTATTTTAATTGTTTCTAGAAATAATTGGCTAAGCTTTGTTTCACTTATGTCTTGTTTAGTGTAAATGGATTGTTCAAGCCCTTGGTGCGGCGCTCGTGTCGATCGCCTCATCAAAATTCACGTCACTTACAAGTACGCACCTCGTGCTATTAAATCTCATTGTAAAGCGACACGGATAACAACCCAAGACTTTTAAGATTACTTTAATTACCTGGTGATGATGTATCAGTTTTAATATAACTAAATGTATATGTGACCTCTTCTCAATAAATTACTCTTTTGACCATTTCGAATCAATCAAATTTAAACTGATCGTTACCACTCATATTATACGTAATAAAAAAATCTCTTGGTATCATCTATTTATTAAACTTTTAAGCAATATACAATATATGAACGAATTTTTTAGTGCCTCTTAATATAGGAAATCTGTTTTATATCACAGTTAAAATTTCTTAAGTATACTATAACTACTGATCACCAATATTATAATTACAGTACGTATTTAAAAAAACTTAAGTTAAAGTTTCAAGGTTTACGAACCTTCTTGTCTAAGATCTAAAACACATACATGGTATACAAAATATATTTATGTACCACTCTGTGCACCGGTGGCCATGGTAGCCTTTTCAAATGCATGGAGGTACCGTTGTCAGCCTATAATTAATCCATCTCTCTCTCTAAATATATATATATATATTCATGCTGCAGACAGCATCCAATTATAAGTCAATCTAGAATTAAAGTTTATTAAAATGTTCCGAAGATATTCTCTAATCCACAGATAGCTACCATCCATGGTGGATTTTACAAAAAGATCTATTTAATTACTAAACTACGCACCACGGCCTGCAGAATATATATATATCTAATTGGGCGGGCATGTTGAATAATAATACAGTTTGAAGAGAAATTATTTTTTTCTTCTTCTTTTCTTTTGTCTTCATCTCTGTTTATAAATCCTTAAAATTAACATATTATGCTTGATGTAACTGTATTAATATAGCACAATTTCACTTTCCTCTCTTAATTTTTTCATTTATAATATTTTTCTATTCTTAAATTTTTTATTTCATCATTTTGCTACTGGTATTATAATAGAAATAAGGGTATAGTTAAAAGTATGAAATTATTTAATTGGTCGCTTCAATTGATTACAGCAGCAGTCTGTGTCAATGCATATTCAAAACCAAATATTACAGGTCATAATTTTATTGTTAAACGTGATACGGAACTGTTCCCAGAACACACAATGTTTTTATCGGATCCAAAGCCATTGAAAATTGATAAGGTAAAACAAATATCGGGTTATTTAAATGGAGCTTCAACAGATCATCATATGTTTTTTTGGTTTTTCGAATCAAGAGATAATCCTAAAAAAGATCCAACAATTTTATGGCTGAACGGTGGCCCAGGATGTTCGTCCCTAGAAGGATTATTTTTTGAAAATGGACCAGCTAGAATTGATGAAAACATTGTTCCTCACCATAATCCATATTCATGGAATGCTCATGCAAATGTAATCTTTTTAGATCAACCAGTTGGTACTGGCATGTCTTATGGTAATGCAAACGTTAGAACTACACCACAAGCATCAAAAGATTTTCAAGCCTTTTTAACAATTTTTTTCAAAACTTATCCCCAATATCATAAAGATCAAGAATTCCACATTATGGGTGAAAGCTATGCCGGTAGATATATTCCAGTTTTTGCATCTGATATTATCAGCAATAAAAATCTCCCATTTAAATTAACTTCGGTAGCAATTGGTAACGGTATGATTGATCCGTTAACTCAATATGGTGATGGCTATTACGGTAAAATGTGTCAATCAGCTAAATTGAACCCTAGAATGTGTAATGGTATGCTTAGTGCTGCACCAAGGTGTAGAAGTGGTATTCAAAATTGTTATAATAACCCAAGTAGTAGAATTACTTGTGTCTCTGCTACTATTACCTGTGAAAATTCTCAGTTAAACAGCTATTCAAATTCTGGCTTAAACCCTTATGATTATACCAAAAAATGTGAAGGTAATGATGGATTATGTTATGAAGATATTGGTTATTTGGAAAAATATTTGGATCAAACTTTTGTTAAACAAGCATTGGGTGCAAATGCTGAATTAGAATATCAATCATGCTCAAATAATATTAATAGAAATTTTAATATGGCCGGTGATTGGATGCAACCATTTTCTCTGAGAATTAATCAATTATTAGAAGCTAAAATTCCTGTTTTAATTTATGCAGGTGATTTGGATTTTATTTGTAACTGGATGGGCAATCAAGCATCGACTAAAAAATTTCAATGGGATGGTCAGTCAGAATTTGTTAAAAGACAACCAAAACCTTGGAAAACTTCTACTGGTCAAACTGGTGAAGTTACTAATTATAAACATTTGACTTTCCTAAGAATATTTGGTGCTGGACATCTGGTTCCTTATGATAAGCCAAAGCCAGCTTTAGAAATGGTTATGCAATGGACTCAGCACAATTATGCTCTAGATAAACAGGTTTTAGATGCTAGAAACGAAAATAGTACTATAGTTGAAGGGTATGAAGCTTTAAAAATTGCTGATATAGAAGAACATCAACAAATTGGTGTTTTATAATTAATTTTATGTATATATATATATATTTATTATATATATATTATTTTGATGAGACCTATTATAATAAATATATAGTTTTGCTAATATTAAAATGTTAAATAACCTTCTGATGGTACCATAGAATGACAATGTTTGAGTTTTATGCCTTATTTATTAGTTTATCTATCTAATTTGACACTACAGCTACATATATAGTCCTGAGATGATTCTGGGTATACTCGTGATTAAATACTTACGCGAATCAAATAATATGAACCTTAAAAATGATAAGCTTTTAAAAATATTTCAAGTCTGGTGATGCTGATTATCTAGATTACAGAATATAAGCCATTGTGGTTCAACATCTGGATGATATGATGTTCGGTCAAGATTATGCTTATATATAGACTCTAGCTGCAGGCATATATGTTTAAGAAAGAGCCGCTGATCATTGCAATGATATATCTCTAATAGCGTTGTTCATTTATAAATCATCCAGAGGCCTCGAGGTGTTCAAACTTCAGGATATCTTATATATCCATACATCTACAGATATTGCTATTAGGTATTCACGTGCAGTACTTACCAGTTGAGTTCTTATATTGAAGCTATAGAATTTTAAAACCCTACAGATATATATAATGTTAATGGTTCAGTATCAGATAACCAATACAAACAGACTGTCATTAGTGATTCAGTCAGCTCATAGAATGATCATAATTTAAATTAATTAGTCATGTCGACCTCTATCTATATCAACCAAGATAATACAATATGGTATATCTTAATAGAATATTAATTCATTAACTTTTATTTCTTGACCATGGAGACACCCCTATCTTATTCAGCCTTTTAGCCATACAGCATTGTTTTTCCTCGGTTTTCGATCGATAACCGAGCCATCATGCGGATGTAATGTAAACAAATTGAGTGAGTGAATATGCGTCCTACATGTATGGATACACAACCACGGATCAATTGTTATACCTGTGGTTGCCCTCAATCTGGAACACCGAATTAACGGTAAGAGATTTAGTGCTGTTTTTATGATTAACATCATGTATACTCATAATTAAGGATTCAGGAATGCTTCCTCAATACGAGATTATTTTAGTTTGCGTGTTATCCATTTATAAACTGTAAACATTATATGGATTAGTAAATTGAGCTTTAACAGAATTTTAGCAAAAATAGTGGATGATTGCTTAACTTGATGTCTCAATATCTGGATTTAAATCAAATTCTGACCCTCATGATGAAATGATATTGGTAAACAATAATACAATTACAATTCGTAGTGGTCATCCTCATGTATAATCAACAAATTATTACCATTTTAAGACAAAAACACATATGAATTGTGCCAGCAAGTTACCAGGTAGCTAACATCCTGTTTTGGTAGACTGCAGGTTGCAGATTATGAAGTTGAATCAACCAAAAGGATGATCGAATTGTTGGATACATACATATGTAGTTTTCTAAACGATGTTTTAGATCTCCGCTTCTTTTATGATAAAGCGATAATACCGCGTCAAATTCAACTTCCTCCCAATTACCATTTTGTACGGCCTCAGGCGGGTGTTACTAGCCACCCCAAAATCCCGATGTCACACAGTGGAGGCTTGTGCACTATGTATCTACAATACCAAAGCTTGGGGGATCAACTACTATGGATGTAGTATTTCTATCCTAACACGACTCCCAACAAAGTTAATCACGCTTAACCAGCGCGGTCCCCGATCGATCTCTCCAATCTTTATCGGATACAAAAGCTAAACAAATAAAAAAGGAAGTGGCGGTATCATTTTTGACTTTTTGATAACCACTTTTTTTTTTCTTGTGAAAAGCTTATCTTTTTTTTGTTCATTGAATTTATTTAGCTAGCAGTGCTACAGAATTGAAGTAGAAAAAAAAAGGTTTGACAGAAGAATAAAATTTTAACAACTTACACATCACAATTTATTAAAAAAATGAAATTTACTGATACTGCTCTTTTGAGCATTGCTGCGTTAACCGCACAATCATTATCTTTGAATTTAAACCATCCACAACAAGATACTTTTCAATTATCAGGTTTAGATAATCAAGTTTCAGCAGCAGCAAATGATGTTGCCAAATTCTTCAATTTCAGAAATGTTGAATCTTTCATGAAATCAGTTGCTCAAAGTGTTGGACAAAAATTTGAAGATATCCCATCCGCAGCAACTGAATCATGGTCAGAAGTTTTGGGTAAATTCCCTCAAGCTATTGATCAATTAACATCTGAAACTGTTAAAGAGTTGTTATCAACTAAAGCATCACATCAAAAAGTTCGAGTTGCAAGTACTCCAAGAGATGATTGGTTATTTAAAGTTCAAAAGAAAGAATTACCAGGTTATACCTTAAAAGGTAAAGAACCAGGTGATTTAGGTGTTGATAATACTAAACAATATTCTGGTTATTTGGATATTAATGATGATGCTCATTTATTTTATTGGTTCTTTGAATCTAGAAATGATCCAGAAAATGATCCAGTTTTGATTTGGTTAAATGGTGGTCCAGGTTGTTCATCATTAACTGGGTTATTTTTTGAATTGGGCCCATCTTCTATTAATGAAAAATTAGAACCGGTTTTTAATCCTCATTCCTGGAACAATAATGCATCAGTCATCTTTTTGGATCAACCTGTTGGTACTGGTTTTAGTTATGGTGGTGATTCAGTTTCAACTACTACTAAAGCAAGTCAACATTTCCATGCATTTGTTAAATTATTCTTTGAAAAATTTCCTGAATATTCACACCAAAAATTAGCTTTAGCAGGTGAATCATATGGTGGTCATTATGTCCCAGTTTTTGGTAATGAATTAGTAAAAAGTGGCGTTAAATTAGATACTATTTTAGTTGGTAATGGTTTAACTCATCCTCAAGTTCAGTATCGATATTACAAACCATTCGTTTGTGATGAAAATAAAATTTTAGATGATGATGCTTGTAATGGTATGAGCAATTCTGAAGATCGATGTATTAGTTTGATCGATTCTTGTTATAATACTGAATCGGCTTGGACTTGTGTTCCAGCAACTATTTATTGTAATAATGCAATGATGGGTCCATACCAAAAGACTGGTTTAAATGTTTATGATATTAGAAAACCATGTGAAAATGATAGTTTATGTTATGCTGATTTACCAAATGTTGAAAAATACTTAAACAAACCAGAAGTTAAGAATGCATTGGGTGCAGAAGTTGAAGATTATCAAGGCTGCAATTTTGATGTTAATCGAAATTTCTTATTTGCTGGTGATTGGATGAAGCCATATTATACCGCAGTTGAAGATTTATTAGAACAAGATATCCCCGTTTTGATTTACGCTGGTGATAAAGATTTTATCTGTAATTATTTGGGTAATCAAAAATGGACTGAAGCTGAACCATTTGGTTTATCTCAAGAAACTAAGCCGTGGAAAGTTGATGGTAAAGATGCTGGTACTGTTCAAAATCGGGATAAATTTACTTTCTTGAGAATTTTTGATGCTGGTCATATGGTTCCTTATGATCAAGGTAAAAATGCTTTGGAAATGGTTAACTCATGGTTAGCTGGTGATTATGCTTTTAATCGAACTTAAGTTTCGATGAAATAAAAACTAGAATTTTTTTTTATAACTATAGATTTATAGTTTATTGTTATTTTTTGCTTTAATTATTACTCAGCTTTTTCAAATATATATACAATTTCAACTAGCTTTCTATATTATTATTATCATCATTTTGAAAGGTATTTTCTCTTATTGTATCTGTTAGAATTAATATGTAGGACCCCAGCCTGGATTGTTAATTTTGCGTGAGTACTGTATGTATACATATAGTATACATTATTATAAGGGGCCATGCATCTAATTCAAGGAACGTGGCTATAGTTTTTTCAAATTGGATATTAATAAATTTAAGATTTCCCTTTAAGTGTGACCAGGGGTATATACATATATGTTCCTAATTTAAACTTTAAAAATTGCAACATATTTATAATATATATACAATTATTGTATGCAAATCCTTGAATACATGAATCCCATTTTGACCGAACCTCCATCTTATAGCGTAATCTCCCAATTTATATTTGAAAGAATTACTTTTAAAAGAGATCAAAATTAAGATGCACAGCTTATTCTTGTTAATATATCAATGGACAAAAAACATAAGTGGCATTTTATTTCTATTGCATCATAATGGTTTTTCAATTTATTATAATCAAACCGTATGGTACTCCATGGAAAAACTTTAACTCAAAAAAATAACAACCCTAGAAGGGTATAGTGTTCAACCGGTCCCGGCAAGGATCGAACTTGCGATCTCACGATTAACAGTCGTGCGCCTTAACCAGCTTGGCCACAGGACCTATTTATTTCTGGAATTCAAAAAATCTTAAAATTGCATACATTCTTTCAACAAAAGTTTTGGCTCGCGTGCGCACGCGAGCTCTTTTTTTGGGTTGAAGCTATTAAGTTCAAATTTAAGATTGGCTTATACTAATACAATCAAAGCTAATAGACTCAAAATTGGGTTGGCCAGTAGTAACCCTGTTATCGCAGCCGGTGAAAAAAACGGAACATTGATTCAAAAATTCATTTCTCAACAAGCTATGTTAAGTGGATATCCAGCACCATATACTCCTAATCCTCCATGGGAATGTAAAGAAAAAGATGAAGCAGGTGATACAGCA